>CACVKI010142737.1:0-14859 GCA_902732785.1 Trichogramma evanescens | reverse complement strand
TGGGTGTCTCGATGAGAAGGAGATGAGGACAGGAAGGATCGAAAATTAAAACGCAAGCGTTTTCAAAATAGCGATTTTATTTTCGAGTTGTGTTGCTACTCACAACCAGGTTCGACTTGGCCGTCTTGCCTGGCCTTACATATACCCTTTCTACTAGTTACATGTTTGAGGGTAGCGATTTTGGACCTATGCGCCACATGTCGGCGAATCTCGGAATTACAAAAACTCTCTTATTTATAGGTAATGCTTTCTTGGTCGTGCGCCATCTAGCGGTACTCCAACTTATTACTAGGCTAACCGACGTCTCAGGTTGGGGCGTAATATTCACTTATAACAATACGTATTATATACCGTTCGGCGTCGTCTCTCTATTCTTCGAATATTTGATTCACCCCACCGTATACGAGTCATCGATTTTTCGTTTCGTTTCGTCCTATATTTTATCGAGTCTACTTAACCCGAGCTTGACTTTAATTTAGAAATTAAACGCTTCTTAATGGATCTGAAACGGGGGAACTTCCGACACAAAATCTTGTTTATATAATACGGGGCACAAACGAAGGGGTCGAGAAAGAGGATGGGTCACTTATTCTCAATTTCGACTCGAAGGGAGGGGGGAATATACTTCATACAAGAGATTGTCTTTCTACATCGTCTCTCGCTTTATCCACGACGAAGTCATCGTCTCGATGAAATAATTTCTAAGCGCGCGCAGGGGCCCTTTAAAGCGTAACTCATCCAGCTCCTTTGCCGCTCGTGCCCCGGCATATTCTACTACTACTACTGTATTATATAAGTACGCGCGCATATGCCCTTTCTACGCTGCGCTATTCATCAAACCGTGCAATTTTCCTTCCGTCGCGCTCGAAATTTTCCGCGATTATATTGCCGCCGCCGCCGCTGCTGCTGCTGCCTCGAGAGACTTGTACTGCGCTAAAATTTTGCAGGCACTAAATTCTCGCGTTTATAATATCGAATAACGAAGAGATGGGACAAAAAAATGAATAAAAACGACGAGCGCATGTAAATTAGCTTCGAAATGCAATACAAACAGTATTCGTCAGTGTCATTTAAATAGCAACAAAAGCTTCATATGTAATACGCTTGAATCGAATAAAATTTTCATAAATTTAGGTCGTAACGCGCAGCGAGCTAGCATATAGCTACATTATATATTTTTTAAACCCCTTCTCTCTGTACAAATGTCCCAACTGGTGCACTTACACGTGTTTTAACGGCTGCGCGCAGAATAAAACATATATATATATATATGTTATTTCACGCAGCAGCTCTAAAAAACTGTCGGCGAATAAGTACACGCGCACACCTATACATACGAAAACGAGCTTGTTTATGCGCGAAATAAACGTTCAATTAGCCGCGTTGTTTCGGGCTCTTGAAATTTACAAGGTAATTCAGTTAGTTTCGTACGGTATCTTCGCGTGTATCGCATACATTGCACGCGTTTATATATACACATATATCTGATACGGTTGGCAGTGTGTGTATGTGGAGCTTGTATCGTTTTCGAGTTGCTTATATATAAACACACGCGCACACGCACATACAGTGCCAACACTTGTCTGACACGGTAACACGTAGATTATATGGTACAATTTCCATGCCAAGTCGACACGTGCAACTTAATTTGCAGTTGCCGCTGCTGCTGCTGCTGCGTTAGTTAGTATCAAGCGCAAAAAATGTAGTTCTAATAAATACAAATTAATTTTGGTAGTTTTATGGACCGATAAATTAATTTTCATGTAAACAGAACTTCAACGGAAAAATCTCATGGTCGAGAGTAAACATGAGATCTGAAATGAGAGCAACAGAGACGTGGTATTACCAGTCGGTAGATAGTATAATTGATAGTATAATTGAGGAGATTTGAAGTGAAAAATCAAAAGTTTGTTACAATGTCAGCCTCGGTAAAATGTACATTCGGAAATCAAAATAGCAAAATACGTCACAAATGCGATTATTGCGGTAAGATTTGCCTAACTAAAAGGAATTTGGACAATCACGTGGATGGAATTCATTTCAAGCTAAGGAAATTTGTTTGCGACGATTGTAGACAGTCTTTTGTCACGAAACACCATTTGAACAAACACGTAATTAATGTCCACCAAAAAATTATAAAGTTCACTTGCGACGAGTGTGGAAAAGTTTTTGGTTATAAGAAAAACTTGGCTGAGCACATTGCAACAGTTCATGAAAAAATCAAAGATCACAAATGCTTCGAGTGTGGCAAGGCTTTTGGACAAAAGGGTAATCTTATGCGACACATCGATTTAGTTCATTTGAATTTCAGAGGATACATGTGCAAAGAATGTGGAAAGTCTTTTGGTCTTAAAAATGTCTTGAATGAACACAGCAGTGCAGTACACGGAAAAATTAAAGATCAAAAATGCTTCGAGTGCGGCAAGTCGTTTGGACAAAAGTGTAATCTTATGAAACACATCGATGTAGTTCATTTGAAACTTAAGCAACACAAATGCGAAGAATGTGTAAAAGCTTTTGGTAGCAAACGTGACTTGAATAAACACATTGCTGAAGTACATAAAAAAATAAAAGATCACAAATGCGGAGAGTGTGGCAATATTTTTGGGCGGAAAACTAATTTGATGAGGCATATTGATCGAGTTCATTTAAAACTTCATCATCATCACATTACCAGAGTTCATAAAAATATCAAAAACCACAAATGCTTCGAGTGCAGCAATTCTTTTGGACAAAATAGTCACCTGACGAGGCACATCGATACAGTTCATTTGAAACTCAAAGAACATAAGTGTGAGGAATGTGGAAAGTCTTTTGGTCAAAAAAGTAACTTAGATAAACACATATCTACAGTTCATAAAAAAAATCAAAGTTTATAAATGTGGAGAGTGTGACAGGTCTTTTGGACTAAGAATTAATCTGATGAGGCACATAGATGTCGTTCATCTGAAATTAAAATAACGCATGTGCAAAAATTATGGGAAAGCTTTTTGTCAAAATACTAATTTGCAAAATCATGTAAAAATATTAAATTGAAAAATGAAAAAATCCTTATCCGAAAAATTTCACATGTTCTTGGGCTCTAGTGCAGGGTGATGAAAGATTGTACACGATTGAAGAGAGGTACATACATCGAAGGATAACCATATGAAAATTGATATACAACTTAGTTGCGAATCAATTGTCGAACACATAATATAATTTTAGAAAATAACAAGAAGATTTGTGTTAATGATTAATTTGTTTCTACACTAAATATTGTAACTTTATTTTACTTTTTCAAAACTCTTAAAACCTCAAAAAACCGACTTCGCATTCGGCTTCAGGGACTATATAACACATATAACATTGAATTTTACCTTTGTAGTCCTTGGATGCGCAAGATTTTTTTGCTCATCATTTCCTTTTGTATTGACTTATATTTCTTTTTAAATATGAAGAAGTAGTTAAAATGTTCATAAATGTTCATAAATTGTATTATGAAAATAAATAATTTTTATTTATAACTATTTATAAGTAGAGCTCTGTAGCGAAACAATTACGTATTAAGAAATATTAACTCACATTTTTTTATGCATTATGCAAGTTCACATTTTATTTTTAACCGCTACCCTGAAACCTCTGTTAAATGCTTTTCGAAAATGATTTTTTTACATTCAATCCATATGTTCTTAAATTGAAAATATTAGTAATAATCTTGGGAGTTTTTTTGAAACAATGAATTATTGCATTTGAACGAGAATATTAAGTTTATTGATTTTTCTAAAAATTTCAGTTCTTCATAAAAACTAGTTTGTAAAGTATCTTAGACAAGTATTGGGTACTGATAGTTCATCGGTACTCTTATCTTAGTATATCAAACATTTCCAGCGAAGCCTTCAGAAATTTTGTTGGAGCGGCTTTTTCTTTGTTTCAAAATCTTCCAACACAAACGATTGCAGTATGAAATTCACGCTACGAGTGTCAAGATAAAAAGACGAGCATTGATTTTTTATTTCGACGAATAAAAATGTTTCGTACTATTTCCCGCGCAGCAGCGACGACGTTGAATATACGAATATAATTGCATTTTTAACGCACGAAGAAATGGCTAGCAAAACGTAAATCCTCGACGCGTAGTTTATCGTAATATTCGGACTGTTTGTTTTTTGTTTTATTTTTCATTTGTCAAAATGTCCACCCCCGCGCGACTCGAAAGCAAAGTGTCCTCTCACCTTCGTCCTGGAAAAAAAAATATTGTCTAAATAAACCGAAGCAATTTTTTACTATCAAATTTTCAAAAACGTATACGCACACAATCGTTCTGACGCGCGTAAAATTCGTCCGTCAAGCTCTCTACCTCTCGCGTGCGTATTATATATACGAGGGACGAGCAGAGAGAAAAAAAAATAAAATAAAAAAAATCGCGGAGTAGCGTTAAAAAGTAGGTCTCTCTAATTCTGTAATTACTCGCCGCTGTGCACGCGCGTCGGTCGAGGCTACCGACCAAATCCTTCATAGTCAAATTTCATTTTCCACTCGCGACGAGAACAAAAAAATTGCTCTCCCTCTTTTTCTCGTCCACCGACCAAAAAAAAAAACATCGCGTTTCGCGCGAAGTGCTGGATGGAGGGCGAGAGAAGGCCCATAGTTAGTTCGGGGGTATAAAAAATTGGTTTTAATTAACGGAACACAGTTCGAGAGTCCGCAGGGCGTCGGGGAAGTCAAAAGAGACTTATTTCCTTCGAATTTTTCGCTCTGGTCTCAAATTTAAATACGCACGCTTTGTATTCTTCTTTTTTTTTCTACATTCTACCGCCATCATATCGATATTATTGATGCACACGCGTCATAATTATCTCGTCGACGCAGTATTTTTTCCTTCCTTCATTCATGTGCTCGCTCTCTCTCTTATCTGGCTCGCGCGAAAATTGGAACACGTCGGCAGACACGGTGTATACACACATGTATTGGCTATAAATAACGTCGATTTTATCCCGCGTACACGGAGTAAATAAATAAATAAATAATTACAAGGAGGAGAGAATGTTTTGTGCCGGACGAAATAATAATTTCTTATATTCAATTCGTGACGTGTAAATGCGGCCAACCTACACTAAACATCCGACATAAATCAGCTTTTATTATTATTATATATAATAATAAACGTACGCGTGTGTGCCTCGCCTTCGTATACACAACCGCACAAATTATACGCATACGCGTGCGGCGCGCTTATAGTATATAGACACAATAAAGCGCGCCGCATTATGGATATATCGAGGCTCCCCCGGAGAGGCAGAGAGAGAGAGAGAGAGAGAGAGAGAGTTACGTGTTAATGGGAACTCATGATTTTCCCTAAAACCCATGTTTACCATATTAATTGGAATTATATCGCCGCTTTGTGCTTATACCTATACGCGCGCAGCAGCAGCGTTTAACATTTGAATATTCTATTTTTGAATTCCGTATCGACGAGAAAAAAAATGTAATACTCGTACTCCACTATGCTCGTTCGAGGAGGATATATAGTTTTCAATAAAATGTCAGCTTCGCAACCTTACGCGTGTAATATAAAGCTCGGTTGAAATTTTCTGTCACAGAGCGTGTACTGTATACAAGGCGGCAGTGGCAGAGAAAGAGCGGTATCGAGAATTTAAAGGGAATCCCTAGTGGAATTCCATGTTGCAATAAAGTTGCGTAATACCGAGAGAAAGTAGAGAGGCACATGGTATACACGTAAACGTTAGAAAAATAATGAGCGGGGGGGAAAAAGCACAAAACGGGCTTAGATACTAGGCCATATCAGGTAAATATATAAAAGGAAGAATGGGGAGAGCAGCGAAGGGTGGGAGGAGGTAAAAGTGTAAAAAAAAGAACAGCGACTTGCGAGTACTCGCGAATAAGAAAAAAAAACAAGAAGAAAATGAAGAGAGCGAGAGATGGGGCATCAGAAAAAGGAAGAACACCGACGAAAAAAATAGCGAACGAAGTTTCGCGAGTGGAGCAGCAGCAGTAACGCTTCGGAACAATTTTTTAAAAAGTCCTTTTTTATTGGCCAGCCTCCAGTCAAGAGCATTCGCTCGTTGGGGTAGAACGAACGTTTAGTCTTCCTCCTCCTCCTCTTCCTTTTTTTTCTTTTCTTCTTCCTCTTCTTTTTTTTTATTTTTAATTCGACGCAGCAGCCGAAGATTGCGCGCGCGCGCGAGAGGGTCTTTTTCTTTTACCGTAAAAAAGGTTAACCTTTTTTTGTTTGTTTGTTTCTATGTATACTCTTGCTGCGCGCGCTCTCGAAACAAATAGCGTGCGAGAGAGGCATCAGTCAAAAAGGTATTTTCCCCCCTTTCGCGTTTAGCTAGGCTCCCTTTTCTCTTTGTCGTATACTAAAACATAAAAATAAAAAAATCAAAGGACCCGCCGAACGGAGGCACTCAACGGCGCTATTGCGTTGAATTACTTGTTGCAGGCACGGCGAGCTTGAAAAATTTGAGGATCGTCGCGCCGGAGCGCGTGAGGCTCGGCGACTCGGTGCTGCTCACCTGCAGCTACGACCTCGAGGACGCCCAGCTCTACGCGATAAAATGGTACTTCGAGGACGAGGAGTTCTATCGCTACGTGCCGAAGAAGGAGCCGTCCCACGACACGTTCTCGGTGCGCAGCATACAAGTCAACGTGAGTTGTAAATGTTTCGTAGAGCAGCACACACACACACACGCACGCATTTTTTTCTTCTTTTCATTCGCGAATGGAGAAACAGAAATAATACCCTGAGCTTTTCGATGTATATAATACAAATACACGCGCACATTTGCGAAGTGAAGCAGAGAGAGAAATGTACAAGCCGTCGACGTGAGTAGATTATTCAGCTTGTAAGTATATCGAGCTATTTCCTTGCACACGTCTTTATATACTTCTTTTCGCCTTTTATTCTCTCTCTTTCTTTCTCGGTGCTCGCGAGAGAGAGAGAGAAGAAGAAAAGACCCGTCACTCATTCGGCGTACTACTCGAGTCCCGGCCGAAGGACTTGTCGCAGTGAGAGAGTATCTGGTTAAGTCGTTTTTTTCTACCTCTTTCTTTCTTCCTTTCTTTCTTTCTCTCGGACACTACTCTCGCGTCGTCTCCTTACACGCAAACGCACACACACGGTTCCTTTCAACTCGAACTTTTTCAATTCGAATGCGAAAAAATAAGATAAAATTTGCACCTCGCACACGCTTCGATGTACCAGTACGACTCTTTTCTTCGCTCTCTCTCTCTCTCTCTCTCTCTCTCTCTCCTTTACTCTCGAATTACGATGTACATATATATATATATTTTTTCACTCGATCTTTGTCCGCATGGAATTCTATAACATGTGTGCATTAAGGTGTCCGGATCCAACATGCACGACGTGACGCTGGTCAACGTGCGGCGAAAGCACACGGGCCGATACAAGTGCGAGGTGTCGGAGGATCAGCCGCGCTACGACACCAAGCTCCAGGAGGCCGACATGTTCGTCGTTGGTAAGCGCGAGATAGCCTCCCTTGTTTCATACGAACGAATTCTCATTTGTTCGCGGTGGTGGTTTACTTTTTTCTTCTTCTTCTTCTTTTAATAGACGTGCCGGATACCGAGCCAAGGATTATGGTGGACAAGCAGCGCTTGGCCGAGGGCGAGACTCTGCGGGCCAACTGCACGTCCGGCGCTTCTCGACCCGCTGCCAATATAACCTGGTCGCTCAATGGAAAGCTCGTGAGTGTGCAATTTTACATGATCGATAATTACACTCGATTGAAAAAATGAGCATCCGAATTTCGATGATTCAAAAATTTTTACACTCGATGCGTCAAGCTGGACAATCGTAGAATGAAGTACAGCACCCGCACGCAGACGCTGCACACGGGGACGGGCGAGGACGGCCGCCAGCGGACGCGCTCCTGGCTCACCGTCGACACTCAGGGCCTGTTCGAGGACTATCGCATAAGGCTGCGCTGCTTCGCCCAGATACAGCCGGTCTACAAGGTCTCGTCGTCGCTGGACGTGCGCCAGGACGGACCCTACGTCGCCTCGCCGCACAGTCATCGTAAGTGTTGCAGTGGTGGTACATATAATATACGTAATCGATAATGACTGTATATGCAAGTTAATGGAAGTCCGACTGAGGTTGACTCCAACTACTGGAAAAAATCGCATGCAGTTCGTTGTACTGCATATATTTATATAATCCATGCTGCTCGGTAGTTTGACTGAACACTGATTTGCGTTACTGAGAAATCCATATTACATGATCTATATACAAATGAATTCATCAATCATTCATTATGAACGAGCGAGTTATGCTTAGACTTATGGAATTATTTTGACTTCTTGTCTAAAATTAAATCTTTTTAGATTTATCATTGAATCTTATCTACAATTCAATATTTTCAGTTTAAGACTTATACAATTGTTTTGACTTTGACACTAGCATATTTACAGATAAAGCCATACTCGCCATCTAGCGATGGACGTTGGCTTTAATTTTGAATGAGTTTTTATGCATTTTTTTGCAATTAAAGCAAGAAACAGCAAATAGAATTACACCTTTTTAGTTTTAGATTTATACAATTTATACAATTATTTTGACTTTGCCACTTGCAGATTTACAAATAAAAGTGTCTCGCCATCTGGCGATGGACACTGGATTTAATTTGGAATGAGTTTTCATGCATTTTTTTTGCAACTGACACTGAAAATAAATCAGTTTTCAAAATTCCTTTTCAATAATAAACAAAATTGTTTCAGTTTGACTAGAAATCTCTGTGATTCTTTTTGTGCAGATAATATAAAAAGTAAATTAATGAATCAGTGTCATACATTCACTTTTAAAAAAATTTCATATTGTAAAATAGAAAATTCGTTATCGTTCACTTTCTTTTTAATATCCGATTTTACATTAAATCTGCATTTAATTTAAGTTTTTTTGGAAAAGTAAGCGCGTTTCGGCTCATATACACAGCGGTGAACACTCGGCAAAGTACAATAATACGTATATATGTATCGCGCTGGCCACGTGTAACATGGAAACTACATTTAATGATCCTTAACCCCCGAGTTTCACTTACTTCGTATACGCTTTCTCGCGTCCATAGTATAGTAGTCTCGCGCGCGTCTTTTTCAAAAATAAGCTCCCAGGCAATTCGCTACAGTACGTCTACGTGTGTAACGAGCTCGCACCTGTTTTCTTGAATTTTTTTCTCCTTCTTCTTCCTCGCTCTCTCTCCCGCTATTTTTTATTTTATTTTTTTTACTCCGCTCCTCGCTTAAGTTCGCGTGCGGGTGCGCGTGAGTGCGCAAAACCGTTGCGGCGGCGGCGTCAGGTTAGGCGTGTTTCTCAAAATATATATCTTCATTAATTTCGTCAGAGATATCTCACTTAAGTGCACACGCGGCGCACACAGCCCCCGGAGATATAGCGCTAATTCACATTAATCAGCTTTCTACCGCAGAAGGCATCGTAAAATTTTATCGTCCCTCCCATCCTCCACCAACCACCACCACCACCACCACCACCACCATAACCGTGTATATATGAATATTAACGGGAGCTGCACCCTGCGCTTGAAATTCTTCGCCTGTATTATACAGCTTTCCTTTGCTGTTTTTTTTTCTCCTTGTCAGCCAAGCTTCTTCTCTTCCTCGGAATTATAAATTTTTCTCGGTCCTTTATTTTTTGCTTGATTCGGTAAGAATTATGCAAATATTGATATTGCTTACGCACGACACGATATATAAGGTTTTTGTCTTTTGATCATGTGTCCGCAGAATCCAGTGGGAGCAGTTCAATCGTTATCGCGACATCCCCGTGGCCTCGTGAAGCTGCTATTGCTGCCGCGCTGGTCTTGGCTTCTTCGCTAATGACGCCGACAAGGTGATTACGAAACTGAACATGTGCCGAAGAAGGACTACCTATATATACATATTACCAGCCGACGTCGACGATTCCTTGGGAAATTATGCTGCGCAAACATCGAGTTTCGATCTCTGTCTCGCTCGCTCCGAATCACGTCTCCTCTACATCGTCCAAAAACTACGTGTGTGTCTATGTGTCTATGTGTGCTAGTGCGAGCGTGCGAACGAGCTTAATGCGACATTTATAATATACGTCGATTACGGAGCTTCCACACGACGAAAAGTTGAGTCGAGAATTTCCTCGGAACACGAATACGATATATATTTGTACAGTGAGCTAGGTTATTAGATAGTTTAATAATTGTTGAATCATAAGTAAAGAGTAATTCAAAGTTCGACTACTCGCGCGTCGCTAATTATATAGATAAACGGGAAAAAAATAATAAAAATAAAATAAAAAAGATAAACAACAAACTAAACTGCTACGTTATCCGTGATATGATATATACTTGGCTGGAGGCTAATACATCGTGTGATACGTAATAAGCCGACGATCTACTATATAAATATTTATATGTTAATGTTGCAAATTACGCGTCGAGTGTGTATGAGGTAATATAAACGTTTTTTGTTTTTTACTTTTTCCTGATCGTCTCGCGAACGAGTCAATAAAAAATGCGTGAATTATTTTTCACGAATTCATTAAATTTTTTTCCTTCCCTTTCTCGCTTCGTTGAATGCAAAATTGTCACGATGTGGGTGTGAATTATTGTAAGTCGGGCGTGCAGAGTTTAATAAAACGCTATACTTTCCGTGACGCATAACGATTGAACGAATAATAATTAATAATAATAATAATAATAATAATAATGATAAAAATAATAAAAATAATTTACGTATACGTGAAAATGTGAATTTGTAAATATATTTTTGTTATTAAAATCGACGAGATGGAGGTATAAACAATAAAAAAAAATTTGTTGAAGATACATTATGCGTAACAATTTTTTCCTCTCCACCTCTTTCCCTCTATTTTTTTTTACAGCTGCTGGTATATATACGTTATAACGAGCGATCGCACGATCGGACGCAAATTCTCGCCTCGATAATAGCCGATAATAAAAGTCTCGCGCCTTGCCAGCCACTCCGCGTGCTACTCAACTCAAAGCTCAGCAGTAGTAAGGAGCAGTATTATGGACGTGTATAAAATCCAATCGCGACGGCGACGATTTGCATCCTCGAGAGGGCAAAAGATCTTATATATAGTTTTCCAGCCGCGCGATTTCGTCTCTCTCATTCAAAAGCTTTTACACTTCTTCTCCGACTTTTGCGCTCAAAGAGAGCCCGCCGCGACGCTCCTTGGGCTTTTCTGCGCGCGCGGTATTATGCATTATTCGTTATAACGTTTTCTCCTCCGCAGCAGCGGCAGCCGCGAGATTGCCTCATTGTTCGTCGATGATGGGACTATACCAAGGACTGCGCAGTTCTCTACGACAAAAAATAATATACCTTAATTTTTCAGTGATAAAATTCGAATATAAACGCCCGCACCGGGGTGGACGCGCGGTAAAAAAAGTTTATATACTCTGGAGCAATGATAAACGCGTCAGCAGAAACGTCCGGCATTTCTTGTGCCACATAAACTCCCGGGAGAAAAGTCATTTTCGCCTCAGCCCCCGAACATATGCACATGCTCCAGTGTACATACAGCAGCAGTGCATATTTACATAAAATTGATAGCCAAAAGGTATTGCCGCGTGTCACACGAATTCTGCTACATGTATATGCCGAATAAGAGCTCTCGGTGTGTGTGTGTGTGTGTGTACGAGCAAACTAGGATGTCTACATTCGAGTAATGCCAAGCCGTGGCGTGGAGTGCCAACAACGACTTTATGTATAATAAGACGAGCGAAACTATCCGCGTAACGACCTCCCACGCCACCACCTCTCTCGGCTATATATCTCGCGCATAAACCGTGTGGTTTTACAAGCTCTCCCCCGTATATATATTTTATTATATATTTCTATGTATTATATAGTCTCCCTGACTCTGCTCGAGAGCAACAGCAGCAGAGCACGTCGAATAAATTATTTTCAACGACTTTTTCAATCATTAGCTCACTAGCTCTCTCTCTCTTGTGTACTAACGATGTGCTATGCGCTGCAGTGCTGCGCGCGGCAAAGATCAAAAGAAAAATTTTCATATACTTGACGAGAGCTTTAAACAGAAAGCAGCAGCTTGTATACGTCGTATTATGAAAGCTCTCGAGCGGCGCATTTTCCAACCTGTATTTATGTGATGGATATTTCGTTTGCGTTCCGCGATTTACACCGCAAAACCACCGCCACCGCCGAGATTTCTCGATTCAAAGCCGATATATTATAAAATGTTCATAAAGGCTCGCGTCCATTGTGGCGGTTCGCTCGCACATATATCGTACGCAGTTATAATGTGTGTCCACGCAGCGAATATTCTCGAATCGCGACGGTTTCTATTGTATACGAACGGAGCTCGAATGATGGATTAAAAGTTATGTATGAATATTGCATCGAGGTCGATTCTTTGATTTTCGTGTGTGGCGAGCGGAGGCTCCTTTTTGCGTATACGATTATTATCATTATTTTTATTGTTCTTTTTAATTGCGGTATTATGCGAGACTCGCGTGGCGTGCACATTTTTGTTCTTATTTTTCTGGCAATTTTCTATATCTAGAGCCGCGCTGCTCGCGTTCGGCTAGGAAAACAAATATTTATGTTTTTTCTCGATCTGTATGTATAGCGTTCATTGATTCGGATATCTGTGTACAAGCACGCACACATGGACGAACGCGTTTTTGCGTCCAAAGAGATACGATTCACTTTTTTTTTATACCTTGGATTCAGACGGGAGTGAGAAAAAAAAATTGACTCGCAAAAAAACGAAGAAAATGTCTGAATGGCCGTGGATACACTTCTAAAAACATTTACATTAGAACAAGTGCAAAGCATACGACAAACTATATATCAAAGAACGTAAGGAAAAGATTTATTTTTAATTTAAAAAATGTATAACGATATCAAAATTCTTGGTTTTTAGTATAGATAATTAAAATGCAAGCAAATTATCAAATTAATTTTTTTTATTTATTTCCATTTCAACACTCATTGTTTAACGAAAATACTCCGCTTTTACCGCTGGAAATTTTTAAATTCATTTTATTAAAGTATTGGAAGGATAATCAAATGAAGGCATCACGAACTCTGTCCTTCAGCCGCCAAGCAAATATTACATAAATCCTCGTTGTTCAAATTGTCGATGATCATGTCGCAGCAGAGAATCGGCAGCCGGTAATGAATCAGCTCTATGAAAGGATCCAATGTCCATCGTCGTAAAAATTTTCTCAACAATTTCGCGCTCAAATGATCGTGAGCAGCCTCGTAATGATATTCGGGAACGGGCCAGTTAAAATCTTCGTGCGCAAATCTGAAGCAGTCCTCGTACACGAGTCGTTTCGACGCCTCCACGATCGGCGTCTCGATCAGTTCGTAGAGCGACCAGCGCGGATTTATCATTATCTTTTTCGCTTCCGTCGCGAACTCCTCGACTCGGTACCAGCCACTTTCGTTTTCAAGCTCCGCGAAACTCTCGAGGTATCCGTGCTCGGCGAAGAATTTCATGATTGTCAGGGCGTCGCCTCGGTCCAGCTCGTATCCACTTTTCTCGAGACGCTCGAGGATGACCAGAGCGTTGGACGCTTGTTTAAATTTCGAACGAGTCCTAAACTTATTTCCAATCAGACGCGACGGGATACCATTGAGATCGTCGTCGCCCTTCCAATTGAAGCTCGCGTCGAATTGACTCTTGGTGGGAAAAACGAAGCCAGTCAGATCCGCGCCGTTATCTAATAGTACATCGAAGGTATTAGGCAAGAGGCTCGCCACGGCCCATTCAAGAGGTGTACGTCCCAGCTTGTCCCGAGCGTCGATCTGCGCCGTTTGACGTTTTTCGTCGCAGATCTTAAAGAATAGTTTAACAAAGTCGACTTTAATTTTTTTTCTGCCAATAATGTGTAGAGGAGTCGATCCGTCGTTGTTGGCTATATTTATATCTACGCCTCTTCTCAGCAGCAATTCGGCTACCTTATAATGACGATCGTCCAGAGCCAAGTGCAATGGTGTATTACCCAACTTGTCCTGGGCGTCGACTTTGACCGTACGCTGTTGGTCGTCGCAAAACTCAAAGAACATCTTTGCCAAGTCATCGTCGTCGGTATACCGGCAGATGAAGTGTAGCGGAGTCGATCCCTCCTCGTTGGCTAAATCTGGATCCGCGCCCCTTATCAGTAGCAATGCGGCGAGCTGTCTGTTGCGGTGTCTCGAAGCCTCGTGCAACGGTGTATTACCCAACTTGTCCCGGGCGTCGACTCGAACCCTCAGCTGTTGTTCGTCGCAGATTTCCAAGAAAATCTGCATCCAGTCGTCATCGTCGTTTCTACGGCAAACGATATGCAGAGGAGTCCATCCATCGATATTGGCTAAATTTGGATCCGCGCCATTGATCAGTAGCAATTCAGTGAGCTGTCTGTTGCGGTGTCTCGACGCCTCGTGCAACGGTGTATTGCCCAACTTGTCCTGGACGTCGACTCGAGCCGTCCAGTTATCGAAGAACATCTGCAGCAAGTCATCGTCGTCGGTATACTTGCCAATCAAGTGTAGCGGAGTCACGCCATCGTCGTTGGCTAAATTTGGATTTGCGCCTCTTTCCAGCAGTTTTCTGACCACCTTTTTCTTGCCTAATTTCACAGCCCTGAGCAATGGTGTACCGCCCATCTCGTCCTTGACGTCGACTCGAGCCGTCCGCTGTTGTTTGTCCCAAAACACGAAGAACGTCTCGATAAAGTTATCACCATCGTCGGTATAACAGCCAATAAGGTGCAGAGGAGTCAATCCTTTGTTGCAGGCTAAATTTGGATTGGCGCCTTTCGTTAGCAGCAACGAGGCCAGCCTCTTTTGGCGGTGGGCCAGAGCCAA
>CACVKI010142731.1:0-24660 GCA_902732785.1 Trichogramma evanescens | reverse complement strand
GATATATGCCTTTTTCCGACCCGATATTTTGAATATTCGCGGAGATATGCGTGAAAATTACTTTTCTTAACCTCAAAAATCAGGGGTTTTTCACTTATATTTTTATAAGTTCTTGACAGATCTGGGCGTTAGATAGTTTAAAATATATTTTGATCCTTTACTATCTATATTTATTTGTTTCCTGCTGAATCGTTTTAATACCGGCTGAGTTTTGTGTGAAAATCATTTTTTATATTTTTCAAAGTAAGGATATTTCTCTAATTCAAATGGAACAATGTTTAGAAGATGAATTTAAAATTTCACCATCGATATTCGCTAATTTTTGGTTTGATATTTTTAATTATATCGGTGTTGTAAGTCTTAATCATGTCCCTATTCTTCGGCTCAAACTTCGAAGCTCTTCTCACATTTCCTAAAGGTGATGCCGAAGTCCCGATTTAAATCGGTCGAGCACAGAAAATTTATATTTCAATAACTTTTTTCCAGGATGATATTCGAAAAACGGCTGTGTGGAGCCCTTCGCATTGTTGCTGTGAACAACTGCACCAAATTTCAGCCAATTTCATTGGGTAGTTTTCCTGGAAAACAGGATCGAAATTTTCGACTACTTTTTGCAGGATAAACAATCTTGATCCTGTTTTCCGGGAAAACTACCCGATGTTATTGGCTGAAATTTGGTGCAGTTGTTCACAGCAACAATGCGAAGGGCTCCACAGAGCCGATTTTCGAAAATCGGTCTAGAAAAAAAGTTATATAATTTACAGTTTTCTGTGCTCGGCCGATTTAAATCGGGGCTTCTAAGGAGGTCTGTACCCCACGTTTTTAACCTACAAAGTCGAAAAATTTGTTTAATTTATATTTTTTTTTGTAAATCGAATATCGAAAAATGGCTCTGTGGGAACCTTTATTTTGTTACTCTGAATAGCTGGTAAAAATTTTAGCTAATTCCACTGACCAGATTTCCTGGAAAACGTGTTTGAAATTTTCACACGTTTCCCCGGCTTGACATTTTCAAACATGTTTACCAGGAAATCTGGTCGGTGGAATAAGCTGAAATTTTTACCAGCTATTCAGAGTAACAAAAAAAAGGTTCCCACAGAGCCATTTTTCGATATTCGATTTACAAAAAAAGATATAAATTAAACAAATTTTTCGACTCTGTGGGGTACGGACCTCCTTTACAGAATTAAATGAAACTATGTTTATATGATTTATTACATCGCAGTATACGACTGCAAATGTTTTTTCCGATCTCTAATATTTGGTTCTTTTTGCAATTTTTTGAAATTGTTCGACCGATTTTTTAACTTAGCTTTATTTAAAAGATCAATTGCTCTCATTCCATGTACTATAAGTGATTTTGAACATTTCTCTTGAATTTTGACGGAGGTATTGGTGAATTTGAATTTGCCTTAATTGAAAATTCTCCTGTTGTTTTTCTGTAATTTCAAACTTTTTATGATCAAATGAATCTACCTTTAGTAGATTTTTAGCATCTTTTTTTATATACTTTGTGGTTTTGAACCGAATACCTCACGCTCTGGCAAGGTAAATAGTTCAATTTCTGATAAAATTCACTCATAAAATTGTTTTTAGTGGATCAAAACTAAAAAGAAATATAGTCGAGTTTGAAATTCATACGTTAAGGGTCTATATTCTCTCGTTGCACTGTCCGGGCAATTTACTTAAAATATCGTCCTTTCTGTGATGCCTCTCAGGGCCCGTAGGCGCCTATAATGCAGCTAGAAATCGCAGCGCAATGTAGGTTTGAAAAATTTTTATTCAATTTAGAGTTACACTAAAATCTGTTGTATGTTGAAAAAACTACCATTTTTAAAAAAATATTCGCAGTAGTATAAATAATCGAAATAGGAACATTAATATCATCTACCTTATACCTTCATGGAACAATATTTTTTTTTATAAGAATTTCTCGAATTATGTTTTATATCGGCCAAAGAGTTTCGAGAGAATAATGAATCGTGATATACTATATCTGCACTAATGTGAACGGTAAAGTATCAACACGAATCATTAAGAAAACATTTTATTCGATGTTCTTCAAGTTACTCTTTTTTTTAATAATAGAATAAACAATTATTAATTTATTTATTTCGAGATTAACTAAGTAGAAATTTTATGTTTTTAAAGTAAATTTTTATTTACTATTAGAAAATAAATTAATTCATGTTCGTGATTAAAAATTTTATTTCAGTTTACTTCCATAAAGGAAAAAATAGATGTGTGTAAATTACATATGTATAACGTATACATTCATGTTCCCTTTTAGGAACTTTAGACTACTGATTGTGTCTGAGACAACATTACATGAAAAAACCCTTATGATACATAAATCGCTAAGTAGTCATCAAACTTTGATTTGTTGATGGTGAAAAATATGTTAATTACTTTTTAAATTGATGTTTTACAAATCTAATTTTCAATATTGGTAACAAGAATAGTGTAAAAACAGCTTATTTGGTTTGAGTTATATTTATATACACATTAGCATTTATTGAAAATTTATATATTTACACAATATACTAAACTAGTCTAAACCAAAATTCAAATGGAAATGATTAATCTGAATATAATAATCTACCTGAAGATGATCTAATTAACATAAAGTTTCATTAGTGCAACACATTTATTTGAAATTTAATGTAAAATAAATGATTGGCAATGCAAAATGGCAAATGTTCGAGTTAACTTTAACGCATATAAGTATTTGTAAGACTTTTACCTTGAAACAATACTATTCAATTTTCATTAATTTCTAATGCTTTTGTTTTCACTCATGGCACCTAATTTCCATGCTATGTTTTCGTGAAAATGAAGAAAAGTATTTACAATGAATTAAAAATGTAAGATACAAATTTTACAACATGCGCTGAAGCCATTTCTTGAATTGCTTTCGCGTTTAAGACCTCGTGGTTTTAATAATTTATTTTACAACCATCAAGATGTTATATTTAAATGAAATGGCGTACAAGGGTAACAAAGAAAACCTTATTCAATAAATAAATTATTACTTTTAATTTTCTATTATCCAAGAAAATCGTGTTAAGTCTAGTCAAGCTCGATATTTGCATATGGTTCAGACTAAGTATTCACTTTAATTTTCTAATCACACGATTAGATTCTTAAAAATATAAAACGCACACTGATCGTATTTAATTTTTATATTGATAATAAATATCAATAAAATATGCGTGGGTATATTTTTTTCGCTGTTTTTTATGACTAGATTAATTTAACATTTTTTGGCTTTCATTTTCAGTTCTACCCAGAACATACTTCAGAATGATCGTCCCAAGCTGCAACCTACAATAAATAAAGTTGTTTAGATCACGTCTATTGCTGAAGGTGAGCGTAAAATTCGCTACCATTCAAAACAAAAACTTACCTGACATTCTCGGCTACAGTACCACTGATTCCCGCAACCTGCGCATACGAATTGAGCAGTTCGTTCGTGACAACCTTGGCATCGAGGAGGAACCTCTCTATCTTCTTTGTTATCACGAGCTCCCATGGAAAGTCTACTATCTTTCTCTTCAATTACTTCATCGTCGCCATCATCCTATAAAGAAATATATATTTTATCATTAAGCGCTATTGATAATGCACTGAAACAATTCTACTAATGATGAAAATTCGGTATACTTACGACGTGAATCAAGTTATTGGCCTGAGATTGCGACATATTGTTGACCACTGGCGTTATTGTAATTTCAGTCCGAGCCTAGTAGTATGCAAATAAAATTAAGAGGTAATTAGTTAAACGAAGCTTCATTAAGATGACATTCAATAATAGAAATTGTAGACACCTTCGAAGAAGACAAAAAGTTACTTATGGATACTGGATTGGCACCTTGGTAGGCATGTGCAAGATGTGCGTTGCTTGGCTGAAGATTCGTTATACTAGCCGAAGAATTTCTCTCTCTTTCCGGAGCCGTGAGAAGTCGAGCGAGAGTCGGCGAAAACGTCGTAGGCCTGGGCGACTGGGATTTCGTGAGGATTCCGTGCAAAAGCGAACCCGAGCTAGGTGGATTAGAACTCTGTGACGACGTCACCGCCGCCGTTGTCGGAGTCGGAACAACCGGATGAAGAGTCACGTCCGGATAATTTTGAGGTGTTTTTATAGGCTCCCCTAGAATGACAAAACGCAATGTTCTCAGTCTACTGAGCTTTACAGTGCTCGGTGACATAACATAATCGATCGCTCAAGTTTACCTTGTTGTTGGCTGAGCTTGGCGAACTGAACCAACACGTCCTTGAAGCTCATAGTGGTATTGGGATCGACGAGGTTGTTGGTGTTACTCTTGCAGGAATCGGTGCTGGACGGCCTTGAATCCATGCTGCCGAGGGTCTCGACCATCGCCCCGCCGGCGCCGAGCCCGACGTTGACGGAATTTCTCATTCTCCTGCCCCGACTGTAAGAATAATCGCGCGGCGACGCGGCCGCCGTTGTTACCACCGGCTGGCTCGGGTTGGAAAATTGTTGTGACATGCATGATGATGAAGAATCACGGTAATTCCTTACTGACCGTTTGGGCACGGTCTCGGCGGGATGGCGCAGTCTGTAATCGGCGATGATGGAGCGCACGTCCACGATGGCCCCTTGTCTGCCTTCGCCGATCTGCCGATTGTGCTCGGAATTCTGTAGGTCCAGCAGCTGCTGCTGCTGTTTTGGTCCGTTCTCGAGCAGCTGCTGATGTGGCTGTTGTTGATGCTGCTGTTTGTTTGGAGGATGATAATTGGCAGTGGCTTTGCTGCTCGCTCGAGAATGTCGATCCTCTTTTCTCATCTCTTGCTGCTGCTGCTGATGTTGCTGCTGTTGTTGTTGTTGTTGATGATGCAGAGCCAGCGAGAGACTGGCCAGAGGAAGGGCAGCGTCGGTGCCGTTGCTCTCCATGAAGCCCATGATCTGTCGACGGCGCTCGATTCGCAGATACGCCTCTTCTTTGAGTTTGCGCATGCTCAAAATCTCGTTCCACTCCATCTCTTTGGCACGCGCGAGCTCGTCCAAGTCCTGTCGGATAAGAAGGGTGTCGATGAACGACCGATCGAGCCTATATACTATCTATATATAAATTCGTCGTCAACCAACCTGCACTTCGGCGCGAAGCTGATCGGCCCTGGCGGCCAATTGCTCGGCGTTGAACTTGTCCGAGCCGATGAGCGAGTTGATGTACTGCTCGCGCTGATCGGTGCAGAATTTCTTGGGGCTCGGGCTGCCGTTGGCCGACAACACGGCGTGGCAGCTCGACTCCAACGAGCGTCGCTTTCTCGTTTCCCGATAGGGAGACGTCAGCTGTTGTTGTTGTTGTTGTTGTTGTTGTTGTTGTTGTTGTTGTTGTTGATGATAGTCATCGAAGAGGGAAGACTTTGTGGAGATGCCTCGCTGATGCTGTCCGGCACCGGCTCGGCCGAGCTTCGATTGCTCGGCGTGCATCTTTGGCGATTTCGCTTGAAACGACTGTCGTGGAATAGAATAATAGAGTTGATTCGAGCATAGATCCGAGCGAAACTTGAAGCGAATTCGAGGGGGGCGGCAAATATTTACCTGAGAATGCTGCTTGCCGGCATCGTACGAGTCTCGCGGTTCCTTTTTAAGGGTCACGTTGCCGATGAGACGCTCGGCGCTGGCAGCCTCTTCGGGCAGCGCGGCGCCGTTCTGCTGGCTCTGTGGCATTTTTGGCGATTTGTTGTTGAGCTCTTGCTCGGCGTCCGCGGCGCATTGCTTCAGATCCACCGGCGAGTCTTGCGCTTTCTTCTCGTCTCCTTCCATCGTGTGCATCTTGTTCAGGCTGAAATACGACAAAAAGTAAATGCTATTAACTTCCATTTCTGAATCGATATTTGGGATATTATTCTTAGATCCGCGAGTCAGCCGTTATAAATAATAGATGCTAGTGTCTGGCGAACGAGTTTACTTCTCGATTCACTATTTTGAGTAGAGACGATGCAAGAGAGGCCAAAGCCTCGTAATTTTGAAAATTTGGACGAGCAAAGTTTGAAAGTCGCTCCAAGTTGAAGTGTGACATCTTAAAATTTAATTAACTTATTATTCGTGACACTTGATTGAATATTTGTCACTTGACGCATGGGACATTGTATACTTGATTATTTAAAAATAATTAACCTAAATTTTTGAAAATATTTTTGCGCGGAGCTTTATAAATATTCTAAATATTCTGTTACGCATAAAAATCTTTGACGATAAAAAAGGAGAGAGAAAAATTGACGTAAACCACAGGAAGATTGGCTTTTTATAAAATAAAAGTCTATACTTGTTCGTATCATTCAGCACGCAAATCATCATTCAGTAAGTGCTAGTCAGAGATAAAATATTTTAGAAAATACCGTGAGATCGTGTATCGGTACCAGGCCAAGAAGGACGACGAGTTCGTCGAGGGAAAAGAGCAAGCCGACGACTGTTGGAGCATCGTTCGATCGCGCACACACTAGCCACGCAGAGAGAAACAGAATACGAAAAAGATATATTATATACGACGTCGTCGAGCTTTGCGTCGATGCGAGTATTCGGTATAGCACAAGAGTCGAAAAGTAAGCGCAAGCAATAGAAAGAGAGAGAAAGAGAGAGATAGGCTATATTATAGATGCTACATCTATTCTGCTATTGGCAAAGGAAAGAGGAGAGAAGGAAGAGAAGAAGGAGCGCCTGTATATGTGGGCTTGCTCCGTAAGGCAAGCACATATAGACGACACGCGTATGAGCAGACGAGCGAGCGAGCGAGCATAATATATAATATAACGTGCAGCAGCAGCAGCAGCAGCGCGTCGGGTTCGTTGCACTCTGCGGCTAGCTGACTGGCCGGCGCTGATCAGAGAGTATAGCTGCACTTGGCGTGAGAGCAAGATCGTCGCGTTGGGCGATTTCCGCGCCCTTGCAGCAACCGAGTGCGTGACACTATATCGAAGCGCGCGTCGACGCGTCATCGCGCCGAGTAAAGTCCCCGAGAATCGAGCCCGCACCGAGTTGCCGACTTGGAGCTCGAGCCCGCGATTCGCATTGCGATAAGCGCTAGTGCAGCAACAACTCGATCGCCGCCTTATTGTCCGAGTCAATTTCGATGGTCTCTGCCGGCGTTACCGGTATTAGATACATTTAAATATGAGCGGAGAATCGCATCGTTGCTGGCGTGATGTATGCGCGCTCTGCAAGTGCACCGAGTTTTCTTCCTCTCTCTCTCTCTCTCTCTCTCTCGTTCTCTTTCTCGGCTAATCTCAACTGTACAGTCGCGCGACGTATTGCCGTGCGCGTTTCGCGCAACTCCACGAGGCATGCTGCTAAACGTTGACGTTTGAGACTGGTACCCGCGCCAACTTCGCCACTGAGTTTAACTAGAAATTGAGAGCTTGCATTGAGCTACTATTGAGATAGCGAGGGTTTCCAAAGCTTTTGCCAATTGTGACGTGCAGAATCCGACACCGTAAAAATATTGTACCACTGCTACCAATGGGAATGGGGCTTCGTTGCCTGCAAGCACGACGTTGATTTTTTCACGGCCTCGGCTCCAACGGTGTGTTGTGTCTCCTGATCGTTCGTCTTATCGATCCTGTTGGCCGATTGCACGACACACGCTTTTCATTATTTAACGTCGTTGCCTCGCGAACATAGCCGAGACACATAAATTGAGGTAGAAATTTGAAACTTTTGACCCAATAACGTGTAGGGGCAGACATTTTTTTAAATTAAAATTAAATTATCGTCATCCAGAAATTAACGAATCATGGTCATTTAACGTGGATGAAGATTTTTTTTAATTTACGATTCAATCCGATAATGCTTGCCTGACATTTCATTACATCGTTAAAAATATTTGGGCTTTTGAAATCAATCATTTTGAAAAATTCTGTTTTACGCACGAAACGTGATCGCAATTTCAATGATCAACTCTTTCGGCAAACAAAATAGATTTATCGATTATTACGATCGAAGAAATTGTTTTAAATGTCGCACGATATACGTTCGTGGCGAGGTTCGACGTGCTGCGATTATGCGGTAACGCGTCTTCGAGCGATTGAGCAACTTACTACGCGTATCGATCGAGTTGACAGGCAAGTGTTTGTCCTCGAGCGTCCGTCGCGTAATTAACTAATTATTCGAGCACAGGCTCCGACTCTCGGCTCTCGGTTCAAAGTCTCGACTCGTCGCGACGAAGGCTATATAATAATACAATGAGTAAGTACGCGATGAGTTCGATTGCCACGACGATCGATCGTCAGGTGGCGACAGCTAACTCGACGATAATCAACTGAAATGCGTACGGTCAGCGGAGCAAAAATAATAATTATGAAACGATATCGTGTGCGTACGGAATTTTAATCGTATGGGGAATAAATTATGTTAGTCGATTTGAAAGATGGTGATAGAGCTAAATGAATGATTTTCTTTAATATCATTTTTTATGCAAACACCTAATAGTTGAGGTAAACGAATCCTATGGAGTTTGAGCCAAGTGGTTCATTTAAAAAAATTATTATAAAATTTCACGAGGAATCTATGGGTGAAATCAATTTTCTCGTATCTTGCTTAGTTTTGAAGTTACATGCGAAAAACACGTTTACCCTCGATTTTCACTCTTATGCCAGGCGTTAGGGTAAAAAATAATGTCATATTCGGATTCCTGAAGGTCAAAAACAAAAAAATAAATGCATTGTTTGTAAACTTTCTAGCCACTGCGGCATACTTATTGAGGTTTTTACGCTACAACAGAGCAGGTCTGTACCGCTTATCGTAAAGCAGCTTCAGAAAAGGCCAAACAGAATCTTCCTCTTTTACGAATTAATCTCTATCACATGTACTCGAATGTTTTCATTGACTCGATCAAATGACACGTATACTGGGAATCGCATTAATTCGGTAACCGTTAGAAAACGGAAATCCATTCCGTAAATAGCTTCGAACATGTGTTTTTTTCTTTCTAACGTATAGAACATAGTGAATGTAACAGTCAGTACACGTTACAACGCTGCTGCGTGAACAGCTTGGAAGATCATATCGACCGCGTTCAGTAATTTTTGTGAAAAAAAATATATTTTAAATTATAAGTTATTGTGTTGTGTTTGAGTGCGCAGAACCATAAACATGTTTTCCGTCGAATTCGATCCAATTAAAAAAAACCCAAAAAAATTAGAAGAATTAAAAATCTTACGTGAAAAGACCAATTGGGAGATCGAAGATGAGCGACGAAAAATTCTTCCTCCACTTTTACCTTTAATCATAGCTTGGTCGGACCAACTCCCCAACCTCCGGGACATTTTTCGCCCCGAAGAAATAGAGTACTTTCTCTCAGATATCATGAACAACCAAAATAATCATAACGCACATGAATACGTTGAGTTCGTGGTTCGCACCGGCTACAAGGACGAGCCCAAAGTTGATAAAGACGGCAATGTACTGTTGCATCGCACTACACCCATTCATCATGCGACTAAAAGTACGCCTCGTCACTGGAATACCGTGATTAGTGATCTTTTTAAGATCTACAACAGGATCGACGTGAATTACTCGGATGAATTTGGATTCACACACTATCACGCGGCCTGCATGGCTGGCTGTGACGACCTTGTCGAAAAATTCCCAATTTCCCCGTTCGAAAAACAGGCGAATCACCACTGCACTTGGCTGTGACGTACAAAAGAAAAGAAGTGGCTAAAATGCTGCTGAGAAGAGGCGGAATCCGAATTCACAGGATAAGTTGGGACACACACCTCTGCACATTTTAAGTATGTACTCCGATTTAGACAATCAGCTCGATTTCGCGCAAATGTTATCCGAGCTTGGCAACGAAAAATATCTGCCGGTACAGACTGATGTCCAGGACAAATGGGGTAAAACACCACTGCACGAAATTCTGGAGCGCAGCAACTGGGAGGGGGCCAAAATGCTGATAAGGAGAGGCGCCAATCCAAATTTGGCGAATGCGAAGGGATTGACTCCGTTGCACATTTTTTGCGACGGGTTTTGGCAAGATGACGCGGTGCAAAAATTTTTCGACATCAACAATGACTTTCAGCTGACGGTGCCGGTCGATGCTCGCGACAATTTGGATCGAACACCGCTGCAATTGGCTGTTGCCAATCTTAGTCCGCATCACGTAGATGTGCTCTTGGATCGCGGTGCTGACCTGTCTAGCTTCGTTTTTCCCGCGCAGAGTTTACTTGTCGAAAAAATCCAACCACGAAGATTTGAAGCGAACTATATATTTAAATTGAGAGTAGCGTCTGGCCTGCTGTCCGTCATCGAATGTCTTGAGAATAGAGGATATGAAATGAATCGAAGCGACGTCCTAACGATCATGCAATTTTTCTCCAAGTATGAACTATTCGAGAAGTCGGCGGATCTTGGTAAAAAATCTTGGTATGAACACGAGGAATTCACGAGGTATTCGAAAAAGATTGTGATTATTCCCAATAGTCTGTCGCTCTTCGACTCGATTCACTTACAACCTGAAGAGGCGGCAAAACTACTCTCATATTCGGACTACTCCAAGTTAGCGACTTCAACAAAGAGTCATTGTTGGTCGACGAAAGATTTAATTAATAGGACTTTTCTTGTGCACCTTTGCGAGATAATGTCAAGAGGATTTTTCCGGCGCTGGGCATTGGATCCTTTTTGGGAGTTGATACACAAACGTCTGCCACTCGAGTGCTGTGAAATGGTCTTGGATAATTTGAATAACGAAGATTTATATAATATTTGTTTGGCGGTGACAGACCAAGGTCATGAGGACAGTAATAACAAGAGATCTGTGAGAGCTAGAAAAGCTCCGAAAAGGCTACAAATTGTATGGTAAAGATTGCGAATGTTTTTTTTATTCTTGTTAAATTAATAAAAAAAATTGTTTTATCATTAATCAACGGATTTGTCGTTCAATATCTTTCATACCTTTCTGTTCTATATTTTCCATATTTTAACGAATACAATAAAAAAATCAATAGCAATTTTCTTATTCATAAGTAGGGGAGAGAGGGGGTGTGTTGGCATGTGAGGTAAGTTGTCATATGTCATATTTTTCCTTATTAATGACTTTTATAGAGATGATACTTTCAGTAGTCCTAACACTATAATACGTAGTGTTTGTTTATAATGTCACCATCTTGGTTCAAGACATTGATCAAGAGAAATATGTCATTTTGCCAACTTACCTTACATGCCAACACACCTCGCTCTCCCCTACACCATCAATTGAATTAAACGATCTTGAATTGTGTACTTATTAGCACGGCCTCTTATCAAAGCCAAAGTTATCATAAACACACATGAAAAATATATATTACAGAAAAAAACAATTTTTAACAATTGAAAAATTAAAAATAGTCGAAAAAAACGCGGGTATTTGAATTATTCCGACTCGACTGGAACTCGACGAGCCATGCACACCCCTAATACCGACACCTTACTTTATTAGCACCTCGACTCAGGCGTTCGCAATCGTCGAGCGCGACCAGTCGAGCTTTTCGATCTTAGCCACGCTCATCATCGGCGTACGAAGACGGGCGCGAGGTCGAACAAAGTTTTGAGATCGGATGCAGGTACAAGGATGAGCGCGTCGATCGTGCAAATTGGGAACCGATGGTAAGTAGGTAAGGTACACGGTAATCTTTGCCGCCTCGTGCCGCTCGAAAGTACGTATCGCTTAGGTGCTGCGGCTGCAGCTATACCAGCAAAACGTAAGTAAAGTTTAAATACACAGCGAGACACGCGAGACGATACGGATACCAGGCGTCGTCGGATGGAGGAGCGCGCGCGTGAGCTATTGGAGAACGGCCTCTGCGCGGCACACATATATAATAGTATATACACGTTGTAATTGTCATTCTTTTGCTATCTCATCACGTGCTCGGCGCACATGTATATACATAAGCCATGTATATGTAATGCCGATTCAGCGAGTGCGCGCGCCATATTTAGCGAGCTCGCGAGTGCAAACGATCGACGCGCGAGCTGCGCCGCTGCAGCAGCTGCCTCGGGCGCTTCGAAAACGTACAACTACACAAGTGCGAAGATGTGACTACGAGCGATCGCTGTTACATGCCATGCAGAGTTGCAGATAGTGCGGATTTTTTTCTATACAAATGAACGCACGCTCGTTCTCCGTTCGAGCCCGTTCTTTTTCAAAGAACGCGTCCTTGCGTCTTTTTCCAGCGATTTTTTTTCAGAGCCTATCGATTGTCCTTGAAAAAATGATCCAAGTTTTTCATTGAAAAATTTTACTTTTAGCCCGCTATCGGTATCAGCTTGAATCGGTCTTTACGAAAATCTTCGACAAACGTAACGCGTCAATGATAAATCTAGGGGAGCGTGAAGCCATGAGTCAATCGTCGAGTCTATATCAATGAGCTCGATTGCAACTACGCTCGAGAAGGTAATAATTATGGCAATCGTTTCCTCGAATTCGCCCATTGTTGACGGCAACGAGTATCTCTCTCGAGCGCGACCATGTGAAGAAAAAAGAAAAAGAATCGTAATACTGGAGAACGATAATGACGATCGGTGCCGCATTGCGCTCTTTGCACACAAGACGACGAGCATCATCGAACGGGGCTATCTCTCTCTCTCTTTGTCTCTCTCGGTATACGCTGCGCTTGTCATTGACTCGAATCTTTCTCAAGGAATTCGCCAAGGACCCCGGCGCGATCGAAGCCTTTAGCGACGCGACCTCGATCAATCGTCGCGCGCTGCACGTATAGTGTATACAGATATATATTATGTACAAGTTGATCGCGACGACTGCGAGAATTTCTGTCAAGGACGAGCAAGTGGCGGCTCTTGCTATCGGCCGCGCTTGGCCTACAGGACTCGCGCTGATTACGCGGCTGCGTACATAGTATATAGCCTGGATCGGTCGCGGCGTACTTGCCTCGTATAACTACTCGAGTGCGAAATAACTCTCGAGTCAGCGATCCAGTTCAATGACGAGTCCAGTGTGAGACGACGACGCCGACTTGCGCAAAATCATTTAGCAGCTGCCTACCTAGATTATGTACGATCGGTGACTTTGCCTCGCGACGAGTCCCCTTCGCGAATCGATGTTGCTGGTAGCTCCGGGGAAACGTCTTATACATTCGAATTTAGAGCCCGCAGTCGGCGCAGCGCGAGCTTTTTCTTTTGCCACGACGTGACGCTCTTATTGTATTATCGATATACCAGGCAAATGTAATTGCAAAATATTTAGTAGCGAGAATCCAGCTGCTGAGAGTCGTATCTTTTGCCTTTTCCGACATCCGGCAAAAGTAAACACGCAAAAATGAAGAGACGCGAGCAAGGTATAAACCGTTATCGGACGTCCGCTCGCGTGTACCGAGAAATGGAGCGCAAGAGGACCTTCGTACGAACGAGTGAAGCAACAGGAACCCCACGCGTCCGAGCGAAGCACACCTGTGCGCACAGCATGCTCAAATAACGAAAGATAAAGCAAAACGCGAAGCACTAAAATACGCGCACATTTTACATTTTTACGACAAAAGTTCTCCAAGCACGTTTTTTACGATAGTTGGAAATTATTCATAGATACTTTTCCAACTTCGCTGCAGGCTCCGAGGGGTAAATCGTAAAATCAAGTTTGCAATGGAGAGGATTGGATTGAAGGGTGTTGGATTAAAAAGTTTGAGATAAACATAGAATCGTTATTATGGCGAATACAGACGCGTTTGCCTATGAGTCAAGATCGATTACACAGCTTTAGCAGATGACAGCTAGGAGGAATAGCAGCTGCCATATAGGATTTTATTTACCATATGACACGAAACGAATCCTGAACGCCGTACCCGCACGCACATCGAGCATATTATTGCAATTACAACGAGTGAGGGCCAACGTATAACAGTGGTTCGCCGCGTTATTACAACAATATATAATACGAAGCGGTCGTCAATACAGGCCGATTAAAAGCGAAACAAACGCGAGACGCCTTTAATGCATTACAGAGAGATTCGCAATAATATCGAGAGTTCGTCGACGGTTTTTCACTTGGCGGTTTTTTTCCACGCGAGCTCGATCTCAAAAAGATCCGCAGCCTGCGCCGCCGCCGACTCAGGGTTTTCTTGTCAAGGTTTTCATCATTTGCATGTATAGGAGTTTAACGCGTGACGTAAACAATTCTCCGCTTGTTGTATGTATAGCTGAGACGCGCGCTGACTGAGGTTTTTCATGCGCTCGCGTCGATGTGTGTATACGATTTCTTAACTAAACCAGACAGTCGATAAGAAAATGTTTGGTCTCGCAGACCTCGTTCGAGTGGCGGTACAACTAAATGAACAGTCGATATCTACTTAGGATAGGTATAATTTAATTACTGCGAAGGGTACAAAAAAATGAACTGGAACTGTTGCAACTAATTGTTTACGCTTAAAAACGGCTAAAATGTGTAAATATCTAAAAACTTTTCATCGTAACTTGTAAAATCTTCAAAGGTCAATCTTGCATATCATGAATATAGAGTTTAGATGTCAATCTTGCAAAAATTTGAATCGAAAAATTAACTCTGACTGCGCATAAGTCTAGTGTCTAATTAAAAAAGGTAGAAATTAAAATATAAAAAGAAAAAATGTTGGCTCGTTATTGCAGCCCAAGTATAAAAGAATTCATTGAAGAGTATTCAAACGACTAATCGCATTATGCTTTGGTGTGCTGCTGTCAGCAGCACGAATGCGTCGTCTGCTCCACAGTAATACACGGAGCACTTCGTATCAACGTATCGAATGAAATTACACAGCGTTCGTGACAAAATTTCCTGTAAGAAAAATGATGGTTTCGCCGAAGGAAGTTGAGGGAGTAGTTGAATCTAGTATTAATTTTGTTTACAAGGGCTTGAACATTTTCAGAAATACGAGCGAGATAAAAATTTTCGAACCCTGCTGCTGAGAAATATTTAAAATTCGTTGAAAACAAGATATCGATCAAAAGAAATGGATGCAAATTTAGCAACTACGAATTACCTATCATTATACTATTGGTGCGCGAGATAAAAAGGGGGAGATGGAGAATCTGCCTTGCCGCGAGCGCGTCACTTTGCCCGTATAGCAATAACTTCTCTCAGCGCTCGAACCGATCGATACTTTGTTTCTGTTTTGGTATTGGTTCCAAATCGAGAATAAGTATCGAGTGCGGTCGTTGCGCCTGGAAATGTCCAAAGCTCGCGCGAACCAAATGTTTTTTTTTCTCACTTCTCCTACCTATACATTATAAACAAGTATAGTAATGTTTCTATAAGTAGCATTGGGCGTATATTCTGAAAAGCAAGAGTCGTAAAAAAAATGTTCTGCATCAGCGGAAGCGGAGCAGCGGCAGCAGGTCGATTCGGGCACGAGGTCAATTCGGTAGAAAAGCGATATATAAGTTGTACGCCGAGAGCCCAGAGATTATTTTATATACAATATATATCTATAACGAAGGAGACTATGGACTATGTTGGGTACAAGGCGAGTTACCAAAAAATAATATCTCGCACCGAGGCGGTACCAATTGTGTGCGCACGCGGATTGCGTAAAAATGCGAGTACGCTACGTGGAACCGTTTACGATTAGAGATAATTTAGGCCCGAACGGTGCCTACTGCCTGCGCACGCGGACGTCTGTGTTTATGTGCGTTAAGCGACTATACGCATATACACAGAAAAGAGTAGCGCGAAGCAGTCGTTGGTCTCGTCAGGGCAGCAGCAGCAGCAGCAGGAAACGCGCGAAACACGATACTCCAGGCCTCGGCGGCGCGCAGAAACTATCGCGTGTTGCTGCTGCTGCTTTGCGCCTCGCTATCTCGGCCGAGCTAGTATTTGTATACAGAACAGAACACCGGAAACCGGGCGTGCGCGCATATACGTACGAGCGAGCCACGCATACGGCACTGGTCTTTTTTCAGACGTTTTTCGCGCAGTCGGTCGAGGAGGCACGTAATAACACACACACAGACTGCCTGCGTACGATACGATAGCCTCAATGGACTCGGAGAGAGCAATAAGAGCAATAGCATATATACGATACAAGTATCGCAAGGGACTCGAGGGACCGAGCATTATAGCATCACGGGCTGCGCGCGCCCGTGGGTCATCTGTCAGTGAACGCGAACGAGGCCGTGGCGCGGCGGCGACTTTCGGGGGAGCGATGGGCGCACGGGGGGCGCAAAGTAAGGAGGGGGGGGCAATGACACATTGGATGCACTACTCACTTGGTAGCGGGTGTGAGACCGAGCGCCAGCAGAACGTCGTAACCAGCGTGAAGGTCGGCGGCCGACTCGGCCTGGCCAATTAGTCGCTGCGACTTTTTAGCCTGCTGCTGCTGAGACTTTTGGGCGTGGAGCTGCTTGTTGTTGTTGGCCGCGCGCGAGTTGGCCGCGGCCTGCTTGAGGAGCGAACGCTTGGCGTCCTCGACGAGCATCTTGGTGACGGGCTGAACGTTGACGGGCACGCCGATCGTCGGTACGGCGCCGCGGCGCAGGCGCGAGCGCACCGGCAGGCCCAGCACCAGGTGCTCCATGTCCTTCTCGTAGCTGTCGTTGGTGAAGTGCAGCGAGCAGATCCTGGCCGTCTGTATGTTGAAGGGTATGTCGCCGTTGGAGAGGGGCGGCCGGCCGCAGGCGCGAACCCATCGCTGGCGCACCTCCGGGATCTGGGGGAAGCGGTGGTAGCGGATGCGCCGGCCCCGGGTGCGCCGGTGCGAGTTGCGGCACGTAGCCACCGCGCACTGCGGCATCTTGCTGCTAGTAGCTTATACGGCAGCGATGGCTTGCACAGGATCGGAGGACTACACGCACCTGACACTTGACGTATAGGCGAAAACAACACACGCGCGCGAGGCCAGCATAAACACAGACACACACTGGAACTACGAGGAAGGAAGCAGGGCTTATCGACACGGTCGTCGTCGTGCCATTCTCTCGTGCGCGGTGCGCCTCCAGCCGCTGCTACTGGTGTCGGTGGACTGTCTGGTGACTGGCCTGGTGTGCGGTGCGGTGTGCTCCGTGCTCCGAGCAGCGCTCCCGAGCGGCTGGAGACTGGAAGCTACAGAGGGCGAGACAGAGAGAGAGAGAGAGAGAGCAGCTCGGAAGGGACCAGCGCCTAAGCCGGCAGCTATGCGTGCTTGATATATAGTTATAGCCGAGCGGCGTATGCTGCCAAGCGCAGTAGGCACACTACTCTTGGAGATCGGCTGGGTCGCTGCTGCCGCTGCTACGCCACCGGGCGCTTCTGCCAGTCTACTATCTGGTGTACGCGAGCCGGCGAACGATGGTAGCTCTCTCGCTTGGAGGCATGGGGCAGGCTATGCGCGGCGCGTGACCGGTGTCGTGCAGCCCGGCTCCCGCTGCCACTGCTTGGCTGCGCTTACGCCGTTTCTGCTCCCGCCAGCAGCAGCAGCAGCAGCGAGTCCGACTACTATGTGCTCGAGGAGGGAGGCGCTCGCCTGCCGCCTGGCCGATATATAACGCTATATAGCATCTATACTGCGATTACTCCACAGCCTGGCGGCGCTCGACTTTGTCTACTCTCCAGGCCTGCGCGAGCTGGCTCCGATTTTATCAGCGACTCGCTCGTTCGCCTTTATGACCGACTGATTATGTAGCGAAGAAAATGAGGCAAATTATATGCGCTGTAAGGGCTGCGGCTGTATTCGCTACGTGTTATGCACTCCACTATTGTGCAGTGGTGCCTCGCGACAGTCGGCACTCGGCACTCGGCATGTAGCATTAGCAGGCGGTGGCGGCGGCGCGCGCATCACGATCACCACCATCGTGTACGATACTCGACGCGCTGCTCGATGCTCACCAGTCGTCGTCGTCGCAGTGGAAACAAGAGAGAAGACGACGACGACGACGACGTGTGCGCGCGCGGGGAGAGGTCGAAAGGGCACGCACAGCGCCGAGCTCGGATCACGCCAGCAGTTCTCCTCGCCGGTACCGCCCTTGTCTCTCTCTCTCTCTCTCTCTCTTTCTCTGTACATGTAGTAGCAGTATAGTACATTATATACAGCAAAGCATTGCAAGTTTACTGTTGCGCGTGCTCTTGAGAGCTGGCTCCGCTGTACCTACTCTGCTGCTCGTGGCTGCCGCGTGCCTCGGTCGCTCCCTCCGCCACTGTATGTAGCTGCTCTCCAGATCCAGATTCTGTAGCCCGAGCTTTTTATAATGTGGCTCGATAATGCGTTGCCGCCTGCCCCTGACTCGATACTTTGAATAGCGCACGAGCTGTATACAAATGCCGATTCGTCGCCGCTTCTCTGTAGCTTCCTTCTATATGTGATACCGCATCGCCCTTTAAAACCGTGCCCTTTAACTGTGCTCTTCGATCGCGGAATTTTCATTTTCGTCTCCCGTAGCGACTTTTCAAAAGAAACTCGATCACTTCCATGATAACTCATTGAGCTTTTGCAGCTATATTCAGCAATTGTATTTCATGAATAACAATGAGACCATTTTTCTGCGTATACTCGAGTGATATTCAAACGTGCACGTTTCATCTTCGAAGCACCCAACATCTTCTCTTTGTAGGTATACGCTGGAAAAAAGTTGAGATAGTTGTTGCGAGAACAAGGCGACCGCAAGCACTTATATTCCTAGCGATCTCTTTCCGTCCGATAGTTTTATATATACCATATAGAGCCATACAGTCTTTGATTGACTTGAATAACTTGTAATCGACGCGTTGTGTCTGCCAGCACGAGACGTCGCTCTCATCTATCTCTACATAAAGAGCTCGAACATGTAATGAAAAGCCTAAAGAGACTCCGCAGTGGCTCGAGCGCAGCACAGCACAGCACTCTGCGTGCCATCGTCTCCGCTAAATCCTGATGCAGCTTTTTTCTTGCTTCGATCGAGGAAAATTCTGATGAACGCAGTTATATTTCCTTCGCCCGTATAACGTTTCATCTAAAACAAATCGAATGACTTCAAAGGCCTCTTTATTATCTGTGACGAACTGTACATAAAATTGTACGAAATTCAAGCACTTGACGATCGGAAAACAAAAGATTGCACGTTGAAAAATTTGAGAAAAAAAATCGAGTTAGAATCTCGGCAATCGCAATTCGAGCGACTCGGAGCTTTCATTCGTGTGAATGTACAACTCGCACCGATCATGACTCATGCTTAAATGTGTGCAGACTAGGCTACGACTGCATGAGTGACACATGCCATAATGATACGCCATGCTCTCTGCAGCAGCTGCACAACGATATAGCGTCCATCCATAAATCCTTGCATCATCACGTTTGCGCGCTCAACGAGCCCCATCCTCGTTGCGGCGATCGATCGGTAGTATAAGTGCAGTGAGCTTTTTTTGCCTTGAAAAATTATCTTACAACATTTTTTCGTACAAGCGGCATGAAACGATATTCATGAAATATCAAGGTACTAGTTTAATTGCTATTTTTATCTGGATATTAATATTCGATTCATCGTTGCGTAACTTGTATTTTCAAATTTTCTTGATTTCAAATGAAATTTGTATGAATAGGGTCATTACTCGGACGATCTACCAAAGCTCAATTAATTGCTATCAGGATGAAGTATATTTACACTTGGTTCCTCGCAACTCAAACGAACCTTTAAAAGCAAAAAGCAAAGAGAAATTCATAGTTTGTAATGGCGATTGAAGATGGTCTCGATATTTTAGTAATAAATAAGAATTAGGAAGGGGGTATCTCCCCATCAGGCTGACTAAGGGCTCATGGTCTCGGCAGATTACTCGTCCAGAATGGTTTTAATTTAGGCTCGTGCGAAACTCAAAGAGTATAAAGCGAGCATTCTCAGTCTCGTCGATTGCTACGCTGCGCCTTTGTTCGCGCGTAACTGGTAGCAGTTCGATGGTATCCATAAAATCAGTCCGAGGGACGAGGGCAGGCGCGTAATACGGAGAGTCGATGTTGTAGCGCGATAGATCGCGTCAGTGTCAGGCGCAGGCTGGAACCGGCTGGTAGTGGTGTAGCGGAGAATCCATCCGACAGTTCCAGGGCGAGGCGGGCGGGCGGAGGGGCTGGTATCGCCGGTGAAATCGTGACTCGTAGCGCACCCCCGGCACACGTCGCATCGCGCGCGCTGGTCGCTGCCTGCTACTTCTCTCCCTGGTCGTTTACTATCTTGCCAGTTGGGAGTTAGGATCAATACGTGTAGTATGCCGAGAGAGAGAGAGAGAGCAGAGCTGAGCGGGGGCAGCAGCCTAAAGCCCCAGCCCCGACAGTAATACTACGCGCTTGGGCTTCGGGGGTACAGCAGCAGCAGCAGCAGCAGCAGCGACGCGTTAGTACATACAGCATGTGGCGCTATATAGGCGTGCAGCATCACTGCCTGGCGTTGGTAGCGCGCCACCAACTCTCTTCTCTCTCTCTCTCTCTTTCTCTATACGTACTCCGCTCTGCTCTGTTCTCTCTCTCTCTCTCTCTCTCTCTCTCTCTCTCTCTCGGATCGATCCGTGGCACACACAGAGCCGCTGCTCGAGCGGCGGTCCATGGCTATTGGCTACTGGGGCTACCTACGAGTACTACGGACCGACGCCGCCGCCGACGACGAGTCATTGCACTTGTGACTGCAGGGAGCACAGGCCGCCGAACGCAAATAGCGATTTATGTCGACACGCCGACGCTACACCCCAATTACTATTTCTATAAATGAGAGAGAGAGAGAGAGAGAACGAGAGCTTATCCGAACGAGCGAGTACCGAGACAATTGCGAGTCATCAGTACTGTGTATCGTGCTGATAATGTATGTACGAAATTTCTGCAAAAGATGGCGTCGACGGATATCAAAGCGGAAGTCGCCTACATCGTGTAATACCTTCATGCAAAAATAGAGTCAACGTTCCTCTGTTTGTATTTATCTTTTTTTCCAATCCCAGACCGATCCTGCACCGGTGATCAGGGCGTCCACCCTTTTAACATACAGCACACAAGCCATTATTTGACGTTGAGCGCGTAATGCGGTGCTTGCATGTGCTTTGCACTATAGCCACCCGCGTCAACCATGCAGTCACTCTCTCTCTCTTTCCATCTCTTTCTCTCGACGCGTTGTATTAGTCCGTACACATCGTCAAACGCGTTCGCCAGCAGCGCGGAGGGTGCACAGAAGCCCCGATCGATTTGGAAGAGTACGCTTGAAGGATAACATTAATTGCGCACACATAGAACGCAACGCCGTGTACAACGGTTGCTCATTCGTCGCATGTTGGTCGAAAATTACAACATTTCATGCTCGTGCCCTTTTGTCAAAGGAATAAAAATATGTATTTATCATATTTATCGATTCTTAGACATTTTTTTAAAGCACCACCGTTTTTTTGGTAACTGCAATCAAAATGCGGCGACAATTGTAGACATTTAATTTGCAAATCATTTACCAAGAATAAAAATGAATATTCAGTGACGTAATTAGTCTATATAAGTAATATAATTAAAACTTCGCTACAGGTGTCTGCTCGCAAGCAAGTCCTATAAGAGTTGTAATCTATAGGCATAATTAAAAAAAGAGTTGAACTCTAAAGAATAATATGAGTAATTAGCAAAGCTTTCTTATTGAAAAGATGTATAAAAAGTAAGAAAAAAAACATGAAAAGTTTTGAATAGTTATAAATCAAAGTCTTAATGCGTGGACCTTTTTTAACATCATCGATTTTCGAAGAAAAAAGACTTGAGAAACCATACAGCTTTTACATAGGTATTTAAATACTTCAATTAATTCAAGTTTTCACCTCGCTTATGCACAATGGCAGCATCTTTTAAAAGTTAGACAAATATCGAGTGTAGTTTTAATTGAAAAACAAAAAAAAGGTGATATCCAATTCTGACAAAAAATAGTTTCGCAGGTAAAGGAGCGGGCACGAAGAACATTACTCCGGAGTTTTGCGCGACTCTCCCGGACGGGAAGTTGGTGCTCCCAGTGGAATTAGGCAGGCGCGCAACAGCCCACGCACATCCAATCCAGCGGCACATTAATCAGTGCAAGAGCCCATCTTCCACTGTATAGCGAGCTGCTGCTATAAGGCCTGTGCGGAGAAGGAGAGCTGACGCGCGGTAGGGACGCGAAAGTCGCGCTGGGAACGGAAGAAACCTACACGACGCGCGCAAGAAGAGAAAGAGATAACTATGGGGTGGTAGCAGTTTCAAGCTTGCAGAGAGTCGTGGTGTACGCACGGAGGATAACGACGACGACGACGACGATGCCAACGCCATGTTGAAAACTTTTTGGTTTAGACGACGCCTACTCGCGCAATATTGCACCGCGCGAGGCAGCGGAGAACAAGGATATATTTTTTCGCTGATGTATGCTTGGTAGTGCTCGATGATTTTTTTTTATTATACCATTTAGAATTCGTGTTTGGCTTCTTTTTCAGATAAGCAGACAGAGTCAATTTTGAGACATTTAATTCGACTGATAAAACTGACCAACATATACAATCGAAGTCAATTGTCATTTTATTATTTTACTTTATATTAGAGAAAAAACTATAAATGGACGAGTTTCGATGAAACTTCTTCATATAATTGAAGGAATCAAACATTATTCGGATGCGTGATTAAAGAATCGTATACAATTCTAAAAGATACGCTGCTTCTTAAAAAATGATATAGAGAACTTACAATTTCTTTAGCAAATAAATATCAACTGAATAGTAAATAAATCGGTTGGTAAATTTGAAAAAATTATTGATGTTGAAATTTGAATAATTGTATAGAAGACGCTACTCCAATCACAAATAAAGCAATGACAAATAAAGATAGTAGCTTTACTTGGAAGGATCATTTAAACCCATTTTTTTATAAAATTAAAAAACTTTTGCAAACAATTTAAACAGTTAGTAACGAGTTATCTCAAAAAGGAAACAGCATTTGTTCTTCGGCATACATCAATGTACATTTTATTTTTTTGCAAAGGTCCAGCCAATTGAAGTTACTGTGCAGTTTCGTCCGTGCTTCAGTCGGTACAACGTCATACACGCCTCCACGTACAAACACATGGCATCGATCGGTTTCTTCCCGTATCCACGCACGCAGTATATGAATCGAGATGGGGGAGACGAGAGGTCTGCGTTGCGTCTATGTAGGGATTTCGCGTCTCTCTCTCTCTGTACATGCTTAGTGTGCTGTGCACCGTGTACAATTGATGATACTGCCTGCAGAGTGCTATTGTTCATTTTTTTGCGCAAGCGTATTACGCTTTCAAAATATTTAGATGACAAAAAAAGTAAAAAGTTCAACTTTTTATTTATTTTTAATTGCAGAACGAAGAATAAGAAATTGTGGATGATACCGTTGTTCACTCGAAACTTGTGATAGGGAATAATTATTTATAAAAGTAAAGTTTTTTACTCCTTGTGATGATTTTTTTACAAATTACAAGTAACTTTGAAACGAATGATCGATGAGACGATCAATATTTTAGTTGTGCTTTTAAAAAGTTGCTATTTCGACTTTTAATGACTCTGCATCACATTCCGACTCGAGTCACAAGTCAGAAGCCGTTTTGAGTGTTTCAGTCTGACTTTTTTTTATAAGCAGAGGCCTTTTTTGCTAGCATCTTTTTGCCCTATTCGATCCCCTTATTAGGAATTTAAAAACTAATGCTCAACGCATCGCACGCCATCTGCCCAAATCTAACGTCTAGGTTCATTTTGAAGTTATAATCAGGCCATCAATTTTTTACGAGTAAAAATAAATAAAAATAATACAGAAAAAAATAGAAATAGAAAGATGTATTTTATAAAATTGTTAACACGATTGTCGTAATTATTTTACTATCACCTGCAGCTACGATGAATAATTCAACTTCATTTCTAATATTACATGAGTGTCTTATACAATTATGCCCTTGTTCGAAGTGGGTTCAACAGTATACTCCTCTTTTTTGTAAATTTTCTCCGATTACATCTCACTATATGTGTAAGCAAATTGTGCGCCTATAAATAAATAAAATTTTTATTAAAATTTTAGTTTAGTTTTAATGAAATTCTCGGCCCTCTATGTATTGCAATGACTGCGTATCCGGCTATAGTCGACAGTAGAGGGGGAATGTTTGGCCAAGGAGCTATCACAATTACGGAGTCACCTCGCTATGCGATGTAGTAGTGCTTGTAGTCGCAAGCGAATATCTAAATTCCTCAGTGAGCGAATGTTTACAAATTTGGGAAATCGAGGTACAGTACTATTGGCTACTCAAGGGACATAACCTCAAATATTTTCTTGGTGTATTTCGAGGAAATTCACAGTGAATTCATATAATCGAGCAAGTAATGGAAAATAAAGAGGATACAGTTAGGTATAACTTTTTTGGACGTGATAAGATATTTTTTAAAGTAACTGCTTCTTTAAACTTAATTATCATATTCAGGATGAAGGGAGAGCCGAATGATAATTGGTTGGATGAAGGTGATGATTATGTTTTTGATTCAGTGGACTCTTGCAAAACCGAAAACTTTGATATATTACCGGTTTATAAATTATCAGTAAGTTTAATCATCTGATTTATGTTTTGTTTTTCTACTATCGAAAATTATTAAACGATTTTAATTTTAGACCAATCACATGAATGAGGATATGACATTTGGGGAAAAGTCAGATAATATAGTACTTTACGATACTAGTGGCATAAGTAACACTTTTTGGCACGGCGTAGTTTAGGGCCCGAGCGCAGCGAGGGTCCTAATAGCTGGG
>CACVKI010142729.1:0-63781 GCA_902732785.1 Trichogramma evanescens | reverse complement strand
AAAATAATAATTATTTGAAGCGTTTAAGGCCATACGTATTGAAATTAAACGCTTTATAATGTCATAAATTGATCAAGATTGCAATGTTTTGTGACATGAGTAAGATCCAACAACTTCTTAACAATGAAATGTAATGTTTTCAAGAACCAGGTGTTTAAAATAAGTGACCAAAATAGTTTGAGGATAGGAAATGAATATTTATTGTACTATATACGCTTATTTTTATTATTTGGACCTTTATTTTTTATCTAAGGCTTCTGGGGCATATTCACATAATCTAACATAACAGGGCATGTTTTCTAACTGTCCTGAATCACCAAAAAAAGTTTGGGCCAAATCCATGACCCGAAGGTGAGAAGGTCTCCTTGTAAGCATGATAACACACCAAAACAAAACTCACAATAAACAAAGAAATTATTCATGCGACAGGTGCGAGAAGAAATTTGTGAAAAAAACAAGTTTGTTTATGCACCAAAAATTCGTACACAAAGACCGCAAAGATTTCTCATGCAACAAATGCGAGAGGAAATTTGAAAATAAATTTAATTTAATAAGACACAAGAAAATATTCCACGAACTTTTTAAAGATTACTTATGTGAAAAGTGCGCCAAGAGATTTGCAAGTCAGCAGAGATTACTCTCACACGTAAAAGGAGTCCATGACGGTCGGAAAGATTTCGTCTGCAAAGAATGCAAAGATTACTCACGTGACAAGTGTGAGAAGAAATTTGGAAATAAATTAACTTTGTTGAAGCACCAAAGGACAGTCCACGAAGGTTGCAAAGATTACGCATGTGACAAATGCGAGAGGAAATGTGGGAGTAAATCAGATTTATTAAAGCACCAAAGGACAGTCCATGAAGGTCGTAAAGATTACACATGTGATAAGTGCGAAAAAAAATTTACACAAAAACCGAATGGGCTCTACCACAGAAAAATAGTACACGAAGGTCGCAAAGACTATGCATGCGAGAAGTGCGAAAAGAAATTTGGGGAACGAGGCACTTTGATTAAACATCAAAAGACAATACCCGAAGGTCGGAAAGATTTTGCATGTGACAAGTGCGAGAGAAAGTTCGGACATAAACCGCATTTGCTGAGCCACCAAAGGACAGTCCACGAGGGTCGCAAAGATTTCGCATGCGACAAGTGCGAAAAGAAATTTGGACATAAATCGACTTTGCTTTTTCACCAAAAGGCAGTTCACGAAGGTCGCAAAGACTATGCATGCGAAAAATGTGAAAAGAAATTTAGGGAACGAGGCAGTTTGATTAAACATCAAAAGATAATGCACGAAGGTCAGAAAGATTTTGCATGTGACAAGTGCGAGAGAAAATTTGGAGAAAAATCAAATTTGTTGAAGCACCAAAGGACAGTCCGCGAGGGTCGTAAAGATTTTGCATGTGATAAATGCCAGAAAAAGTTCGGACATAAACCGCATTTGCTCTTACACCAAAGGACAGTCCATGAAGGTCGCAAAGATTATCCATGCGACAACTGCGTGAAGAAATTTGGAAGTAAATCAGGTATGTTGAAGCACCAAAAAACAGTCCATGAAGGTCACAAAGATTACCCATGCAATAAGTGCGAGAAAAAATTTGGACTTGAGCATCATTTACTTTTGCACCAAATGACAGTCCATGAAGTTCGGAAAGATTTTGCATGCGATAAATGCAAGAAGAAGTTTGGACGAAAATCACATTTGCTTTTGCACCAAAAGACAGTACACGAAGGTCGCAAAGATTTCTCATGTAACAAGTGCGAGAAGAAATTTGGGAATCAAAGCAATTTGAAAAGACATCAAAGAACAGTCCACGAAGATTGCAAAGATTTCTCATGTGCCAAGTGTGAGAGGAAATTTGGAAATAAATCAGATTTATTGAAGCACCAAAGGACAGAACACTAAAGGCATAACGATCACGTATGTGTCAATTGCGAGAAGAAATGATGATTGACAATTGTAAATATGTGTGGATACTTATACATACGGGTAAGGCTCAGAATTTTTTAAATAAACCTGCGCACGTATGTCACCGATCTTGACGCTCTTTTGGTATGTTATAGTACATGGTAAAAAGGTCCCAATATTAAAAATATTTTTGTACAATCCAAACAACCTTGAATTTTTTCAGATTTTTTGAGTGCTTCAGGCCCTCAGAAAAAATCATTGAAAATTTTGAAAATTCATAGACGGCACTGCGATGCTATACAAAGCACGGACTTTTTTTTCACTCATTTTTGGCATCAAAATACATTACCTCAAATTTTTTCAAATTTTTTCAGAGAGGACTCTGGCGTCTAGAGCCGAAAAACACCCTTTTTTAACGAAAATAATTTTTTTAGGGCGATACAAAGCCTTGAAAAATCTGGAAAAATTTTTTTCTCGTTTTCTTCATCAAAATACAGTACCTTGAATTTTTTCAAATTTTTTAATTGAAGGTTATAGCATCTATGGCCGAAAAACGCTTGTTTTAAGAAAAAAGGTTCCTAGAACCCAGAGGTTCCAAAAAATTTTTAAATATTTTGTTCGAATTCCTTGTCAAATTTTAATAACATTTGACTGTTTCAAGTTTCCGATTGAAGCCTCCTATCTCGATCTAGAGCATCACAAAGATTAATGCGAATTTCTGAAGACATTCATCATAGTTTCATTATTTTTCGGCTCTAGACGCTAGAGTCCTCTCTGAAAAAATCTAAAAAAATTTGAAGTAATGTATTTTGATGCCAAAAATGAGTGAAAAAAAAGTCCGGGCTTTATATTGCATCGCAGCGCCATACATGAATTTTCAAAATTTTCAATGATTTTTTCTGAGAGCCTGAAGCACTTAAAAAATCTGAAAAAATTCAAGGTTGTTTGGATTGTAGAAAAGTATTTTTATGAATTTTTTCAGATTTTTCAATCACTTCAGGCCTTCAGAAAAAATATAGATAGAAAATGAACGTTTATAGGAGAGGAGGGGGGTAGGACGGGGGAGCGGATCTAAAATTTTGGTTTTGGGACCTTTTTACCATGTGCTCTAACATACCAAAAGCGCGTCAAGATCGGTGACATACGTGCGTAGGTTTATTTAAAAAATTCTGAGCCTTACCCATACATTTTTCTAAATTCCAATGAAAATTGTGTTGAAATGATTGTGTTACCCTGAGCCTCGGGAGTTTAACTATCATTACACACCTTTACAAACTGATGTCCAGGTGTTTTCAAATTTTATGTACTACTTATCACCGGGCATTTTTTAGTTAATTGGTTCCTGTATCTCTTCATGCAAAGATTGCCAAAGAGTTTTTTTCACGTCTTGTTTGGAACTGTGAATGGGGTGAACATTGAGTTGGCTGCTGCATTTTTGATAAACCTCGCGAAATGACATACTACCCCGAATTGATCAAACACGCGTTAGTAAAAACTGTTAATAAATTTGCTAACAGACTGATTACTTCTAGTAAGAGAGAGGTTATCGGTAATATCAGTAAGTTTTTATAGAAAAAAAGCAACATAAAAACCATTTAATGGTTCAAAATTTTTTAGTAATAGCTCTCATAATTGTTTTCCAATTACGTGAGCGGCAAATGAAAGTTTGCATGGGGGCGGAACTTTTTCTAATCTGCCACTGAATACAACGTAAATATAAAGTTCATTCTCGAACAAACGTAAAAAATTGTTCAGAGATGTCAAGTGCCGATTACTAGATAATGCTTGAATATTCTTATAAACAGTTATAACAATTTTTCATACATATAAAATAAAAATCAGAGTAATTACGCAAACGCAAACTTTGCGTGTCTTGGATATTATTTATGTTTGTTGTGTGCGTGTGTGAGAATCATGCGTAAAAAAGAGACGAGCGTGTCCGAATACAAGAACAACGGTACACCGATGTCGGAGTCGAACGTTGATTTGCAACGAGTTCGACGACAGTTCTTTGCTACATAATCAGAGACATGAGCTTATAAGCTATGTCTCGAGAGGAAGAGGAAAGATGCATATTTTACAAATTTACACACATGCGCATTCGCACACACGAATCGCGATTTCAAAAGACAAAAGGTATATATGACAATTCTCTCTATACCTCTTCAATATACTTCGAGACCGTAGATACATGGGCTACGCCAACGAGAAAAGGGCGTGCATAAGTTACATACGTGCCTGCTATATACGTATACAAAAAGTCTGGGCTGAAAGCAATGCATTACCCTGCAGAAGTGTACATGCATAGAAATGAAAGTAGCTACGTATTTATATGCTCTTTGTGGATGTATAGTTCGTTTCAGTCCAACGTTTTTAAATCAACGCGCTTACGTAAACTGCATTCTGCACGGTGCAGTGCACGGGTCAAAATTTAACAATGAGTTAATACATTTGGTATAAGCTGCCCGACAGTATAAACATAGTTGTGCGTCCTCTCATGGACGACGCTCTGCCTCTTAATAACCTAACATAATAAACCGAACAGAGAACCACATCGTTCATTTATCATACGCAATGGGGCATTACACCTGTATACATCTTTTTATAGTAAATAACCTTTACGCGCTTATAAACTAAACCAAGTTCCTATCGCTTTTCATTGCCATGACCTCGTTGAGCTCCAATATAGATTTTACACGTGACACGCTATCCACCACCTGATATGTAAACTTTTAGCCTCCTTATTAGAATGATACGACATATGGGACTAACCTTAAATGATTGTGAATCAGAGTGGCTACTCCTGGTCAGAATCAACCACAGGTTCTAAATGTCATATCGACCTAAGCTGCAGCAAATAGTCAGCGAATGAATAGAGTCAAGATATAATTAATAATGTTTGACCTCTAAATCATCCTTAGAGTGAACTTAGTGGGTACAGACATTTTTTTCTCGACAAATCCAAATTCAATACTTTATCTATCTCTGTTTGAAACTATAGTATTTCGTAAACTACTCGAATTAAAAGCCTTCAAAATTTCAACTTGATACACATTTCCTACCTTTTTTTAATTTTCATATAAGAAGCTGAAAGATGTATCTTTGTAAATAATGCATCATACCAAATAGGACTAGGACCGTCGTAGCTGAAATAAATTTTCAACCAATCAATACATTCTATCAAGTGCTCACGCAGATGATGGCATATGTAGATAGTTCTTTGCCGATACAAAGTATAAAACTTTTTTTTTAATTATAACGCACGCATAAAAGAATCACATTGATATACGAGTGAGTGAGACACAACCACATTCGAAAAAGAGAAAGTCCATCAGGAACGATTATAAACATTTTACAAAAATTCAACTGATAGGTTCGCGAGCGCACAATGCTCGCGAGTATTTCTTTAATTGGCCATCTCCAAAGGTAAAAGAAAATGTCTCGTTTCGTAACCTACCATTAAGAGCCGTATGAAATTGCACTGACGCGAGATTTTCCTTACTTCGTTTGGACCGCAAGTAAAAAGGCACACGTCTTCGAGCAAATAAACGTATACACATAGCCAACGTGCGAATCATATGTCGAGTGCAAAGTGAGAGAATCGAGAACGGAAGAGGAAACAAATTTCGCTCTCTTGCAAAGCGTATAAGTGAGTGTGTATGTGTGTGTGAGTGTGTATTTGTATTTGTATTTGTGTTTGTCCGTGTAGATGCACGCATTCGGTCATGGCTATGAATAAGTTCAATGAACGTCTAGCCCTAGATATTTACAGCTCTCTACAGCTTAATATCTTGACTATATTTTGACTATTTTGAGTTTTATTTTTTATGTGTTTACAATTCTCGTTTGCTCAAAATTCATGTGTGCGATTAATGTATCAAGTTTTAAGGTCAGACAATTTTATTATGTCATCATGGAGGAATAGACGCTGATAGGTGAGAAAAAAGGTAAGTTGGTTCACTTTTATAAATTACGTAAATTCGTTGAGGTGGAAGCTCATTAGGATGGGCATTTCATCTCTAATAGCGTATAGCAATGATATTTCCTATGTTGAAATGTATTAATTTTTTAACGATCTTGCTTGCTTATCATACCTATTTTATATTATTAATCTTGAATTCAATTTGTGATCGTGTAAAATGAATCAAGCGCAGTTGATAAGGCGAGTATAATAATAAAGTCTCGTTATTTTGTACAAAAATAAATTTACATTTTTACTCGAACCTGATGGAAACCAATTAAAATTTATTTATGTCGAGCAATGTGGAAAATTGAATATGATCCATCGATTTTTTTATATTGCGAGAAATGTAAATAATTAAGCCGTTCAAATAGTTTTTATAATATTGTTTAGTGAAGCTTTTCGATTGGATCATTATTTACAGCTCAACTCATATGTTGCATGACACACAAAATTAAGTTCAAATGAATTTTTAAAATTCTTTATCAGTCGGAGTTTGTTATTAATACCGACTGATAAATTCTCTTTACATTAAAATTCATTGACCTCTATTTGTACGAAGAAAAGGTAAAAAAAGAATTAGGGCAAAGTACATCGGAGGTTTACATAAATAAGTTCACAGAAAAAAGAGTTATAAAACGAAGAGCAAAGAGGATGCTTGGATAGAGAAACTTTGTCAAAGCGCACTGTGAAAGCTATCCATCTCACCCTCGGTTTTTAGCATTGATTTTCAATAGACCTAATGTAGCGGGGCTACCAGTTTTAGGCCGTTCCTTTGACGTGAAAGCTCTCAGTGTTTTGTTGTCAGGAAACAGCTGTGTAGCACAAACCTTGTAAAATACGTGCTTGTATAGCACTTGTAACCAAGAATACCCAGTGATGAGATTTATAACGAATAGGTACACTGGAAACCATGTTGAGCTAGCAGAGCTCGATCACGGGTTTTACGAGCTCGATTCGATGCGTAGTTCTGCCAACGTAATTTTTCGAGTTGATACAGCTCAATTAATATTTTTCTATGACAACAAACGTGAACTGAGTCGCGTCACGTCAATACCACGCGTTTGTAAGTGAACATAACCAGAATGTTCATTAAAATTAACATAGCAACATCTGACAGTTCAACGTTCAGCAACCATAAAACATTTAGTTGTGAGGACTATATTTTTGGGCTCATACAGCTCAACACAATTAGCTAAATTTGGTTGAGCTGCTGTTCCTCAACATGGTTTCCAGTGTATGAAAAAATAACTAATTTAATTTTAAAAACTAATGAAAACTGTCTATTTTCCCAAGTGAAGCAAGGATTCTGATTCAAGAACAACTACTAAAACTATCACGTTCAAGAACATTTTGAAAATTACTAGTTAAAAACTAGAAAATTATTAGTTTATCAGTAGTAGTTCTTAAAGCAAAAGTAAAACAGCATCATCATTATTATAAAGTGCAGATATTGCAAAACTGTAAACGCAACATTTTTTCGGTCTCGGCATAATTTCTTAAAAATCTTAGTTATTTTGAAAATTGTGTATCAGTGAAAGCTAAACATTTACTGAGGACTTTTAAGTTTTTTAAAATAAAATGTAACTTCCTCAGAGTATTAATTGTTCTATTGAGGACTGAACGATACCGCAGCGCCTCTCAGTATTCAATGTGAGCTTGCCATAAGAACTAGAGGAATAGGGTAAAATACGCCATGCCCTATTCTTCTAGTTCTTATGTAAATTAACATTGAATGCATAGAGGCGCTGTGGTATCGTTCAGTCCTCAATTGCATGCGTTTAATGCAGTAAGCTCAGATAGATAGTGTAACTGTTTTTTTTAATTCACTAAAATGACACTTTCAAAGCAAAGTAATATTAATGGATAAAGTGACGTGGCTTACGAACGTTACTTCAATTATAACATAAAGCTGTTGTTTAGAAATAAGCGTATTAGTTTCTACGAAAGAAAAAAATGAAAAAATTATGGCTTTAAAAAACGAAGTATTCTCTAAATATATAAGCTATCGTTTTCTTTACTTGAGTTTTTTTAAGCTATCGACTAATATTTACCACTAAACTATTCACCGTACGGTATACTCTTTCGATGCGAGATCTGTTTTACACGTGTTCAAATAAACCGGGAAGGAATCATTTCTTTAGAGTTTATATTTGGTGCCAAGCCCCACACACGTCTCCCCGTGCATTTTCTTAGGAAAACAAGACGAATGAATGACAATGATCTCACGCACCACCGATGGCTGGACAGCACATGTGCGCGAGCGCGGCACTTGTGAAAGTAAAACCTATATGCGCAAGCGATATCTGTCTCTTAAGTCAAAATTCGCCAGTCGCTACTCGAAAAGGTAGCTCGTGGGTGTCAGCTTTTTCGATGACCGGATGATTTTCAAACAATTAGTGCTACTTTTATTTATTTTAGACTGGACCTTCAAAATCGACAGACCTCCACGAAATTTATATAACTTATTGTTAATTTGCAATAATATTGAATCACAGTTTGTTATTACCGGTTTAGTAGTTTTTTCATCGAAACTTTTAAATCTCGATCTATAAAGTCAATCAAATAAATATCTCGTAGCTTACAAGGTTTTAAAGACAGCAATGAATCATATACATAGTATGTTAGATTGATTTATGTTATGACTAACATCAAGAATTTCGATTATTCTCGCTTTGAAGTCACTAGTTGAAAAATATATTTTGTTCTCAATATGATTAATCAAACTTTTATTGTAATATTTTTTCACGTACTTGACAATGTAATTTTTTCCATTCTTATATTTTACAATTTTGAAAATTATTTTAAGCGCCATTGAACTTTTCTAATGTTTTCAAATTCGTTAAAAGATGCATCCAATTTTGTACTTGCAATTTTAATTATGTAAAATGACTTCACCGAGATACTTTACAGTCATAATTTTTCCTTAACCTCGATATTATTTATTGGGTTTACCGGACTTTTAAATAGTTGTGTTAAGTTATAACTTATAAGCTAGTAGAAAGCGCTATTTTGTGCAAAATCTTCGTGACTAGTTCGAAGAAAAACAGCAAACAAAATTCGTTCGGTTGGTAAATTAGCAATGTGGGTAAGCATTTTAAAATTTGTTTTATTCAACTCTCATTCTAGAACATTTTCAACTCATGAAATATTAGAAGCGTGGATGTTACTTTTAAAATCTGATACTGTCGTGTTGCACGGTAAAGTATTACTTTTTTCTGATTTAATACATTTTAATGGACTATCTTTCAGAGAATTTCTTAGAATAGTTACAGAGCTTATACACTAAAAATACTTACATTAAACAGTTTTAATAATGGAAATTTGAAGAAAACATACCTAAAACAGAAACATATTTTGATTACGTTTATGGCATACATTTAAATTATACAATTTAATAAATTAATATAGTATAAAATTAATAATTGTGGTGGTTCATATTAATAGTAGTTAATAATATTGATATGACAATGATTTATATCTTTCATAGGAAAACCCAAAACCTTTTTTGTTTTTATTAGTGATAAAAATGAACATGTATATAAGCAGGAAGTAATTTTCACTAGAATGCCTTTGATGAAGGTCTGTTCTATAAAGATTAAAGTGAAAAGTTTGAAAGCTACTTCACTGTATGGAGTAGTAGACTGCACGCTAGTGTTTATCTTAAAATTTCAACAGTAAGCAAATATATTTCTTTATGCAGAATGCAAGTACATGAAGGATTTAAATCAAACTAATTCTTTTTATCATTACATTATTCATTTTACTCCAATTCTCATAAAGTATATATTTTGTAATTTATGATTTTTGTCAAACCTTAAAATTACGAGAGAATTTTTAAATTAAATAAAAAGTTGAACATTTTTTCACTATCATTGAAATATTTTGAATCTCAAGTTAACTTCATTCGCCTTTTTTGAGAATAGAAAAAATCAAGAAAACTTGCATGGCTAGAATTTAAACTAAGGATGCAACCTTATCTGACACATGGCTTTGCGTCAAATATACTGTTGAGTTAAAAAAGAATTTGCCTTCTCATTAGAATAAAAAAAGAAAAGTAAAACTTGTTTCATATATTTCAAAGAAATTATTCATCAGTTTTTATTTCACCTACAAAATAATTCTGAATTTTATGTGCAAAATTTTGAAATATTTGCTTTACCGAAACATAGTTTGCAATCAGGATTTTTCATAGAATATATTTACATTTATCAACTGTCAGACTTTGTTAAGGGTCTGTTTTTTATATTGTAACCGCCATTTTTTGACTTACAAATCATCACGTACGAGTATTCAAAGACTGAGACAGCATCATACAGGTTCTTGTCAATTTATGAGATTAAAAATTTCATGCCCAGAAGGGAAAAATCATATCAAATACTTTCTTCGAAGTATTGGGCAGACTTATGACGACGAAACCAAACCATAGGGTGCAAAGTACAAAGTGAAAGGGACTTTCAGTTTCTTTTACCGTGAAATTTCAACTTATCTCATAATAGGTAGCATCGACAATTTTTTAAGGTGTTTGTGTTATAAAAGTAAAGTACAAAATAAATTGAAATTATAGACCCAAAAACGCACTTGTATGCGGTTGTCAATCAGTTTAATGACTTTAAAGAGATTACTTTTTTTCAATTGATTGTATTGAATTTTCCCCCGTTAAACATATAGGTTATAATTTAAAATAATTTTATTAACCTGTAACTCTGAAGTTCAATGCTTTTTAAAATCTTTTTTCCAAGCTCAAGGGTAAAATAGAAAAAAAGATCATAAAATTCGAGGGATTAAATTCTTGGAAATGTTGAAGTCCTTTATTTCACGCGTATAAGTCCAACTTGAACTATAAAACAAGGTTTATTTTATTGTCGAAACCTGTAGGAGGAAGAAGATAGTGTGCTCAAGTCTGATTCAAACTTTATTTTACAGTCTCAGTACTCGGTATGCACAGTGGATCCAAGACTTACTTACAAGTGGTGCATTTGGAATTTAAGCTATCAGTCAAAATATAAGATATTAAAATTTCTGGTAAAACACTTAGCCCTGGGACCGGTTATTTTTGTGTTACGTGAACTAAGAGTGGTGTACACCAAGCCAATATATGAACGAGCTTCCAGTAGATGAACTATTGGTTATATTAATGATTTTTAAATTTAGATTGTAATATTCAATAAGTATATGGTTTTATTTTTAAATAACAGTAAGGTATTTGAGTTAAAAATAAACAGCGATCATTGCACATTATAAAATAGTTGCAGAAATCATTAAAGTAACCAATTTTCCACCTACCAAACTGAAAAAATCGTAACTGGGGCCTATTAGTGCACTATATCACTATTACGATTATTTTTTGCATGCTGAAATTTGGCTATTTCAAACGTAAGATTATGAGAAGAGAAGTGAGAAGCTGCGATAATCATTGCAAACGGTGAATACGTATTTTCAATACGCAAGGCAACACAAGTCGAAGCGAGAGATTGCGTCAAATCTATACTCGCGGCAACTACGAATTCTTGTAATGAAATATTTTTCATCAACTTACAATAACTATCTGTGATAAACGGGTAATATATATTTATAAATGGCAACGAGAAATATACCATACTGATTAATTTTTACAATTGGGTACTGTCCCCAATCTCAATGAACAATAATAATAATCATAAACAAAACGTCTGCTTGCCCGAATTCGCACAATGCATAGTTTACAGCTTCTTGAAAGATGACGACAAGAGTCACTTATCGTAAATCACTCTGCGGAGAAAAAATATTGGTATTGTGTGTGTCAATGCAAGCAAAAAAATGATTATAATAATAACTGGCGCAGTGTGTCGAAAAAAATTAATTCACAGCATGGGGGTCTTTTATGTGATTTTGCCACTCTCTCTATGGGCGGTTCCATGTCCAAAGCGTACGATTATCGTTCGTATCGGCGCGTGTTTACACTGCATCTGCACCGTTCTTCGACAATAAATACGACGCAAAGTCAATTCGCAAGTATCGCGTCTCGCCAGTTGACGAACTGAATTATTCCGACAATCAGCGCGACCTTTCCCCAGTAAATCAAAGAACGTGGAAGAAGGAATTGTGGGAATAAAAAAGTATGTTAATTTTTAAATTAGCAATAATAGCAAGAATTTATAAAAAAGTATAATACGAAAATCAATTTTTATAAGCCCCAAGCATCCATTATACAATTTACAAATGAAAACGCAACTTATGACGATGCACATGTGTATGTCGGTCACAATAAAATCTGTAATTACGAGTAAATTTCAGTGCACTCTCTTCCTTCCTGCTTGGCTACGCAAATCAATGAAATCGAGAGTCACGATACACCCGTTGCAAAGGGAGTTGCACGTGCGTATATTCTTTTCTTCCATACGTATAATTCCAAATTAATTAGTTTCGGCCGCGAACTATAGCAGTCGCCGCGAGATGGACAATGACGGGCGATAATAATAGGCACATACACGGTATACGTAATTTCATCGTTACGCAAGGCTTCGAGCTTATTTGGCCGGATCGAAAACTCGGAAAAATCACGTCGGTAGCTTTTTTTCTCGTTTTCTCTTGTATGGGATTTAGTAACTATTTACATAATGCGAGCTACATGCATCCGGGAGCTTTATACTTAGGAGATTGCAATAGACAAAGTTCATTTCAGAGAATTTTCACGCTCGGATACTTCGGAGCTATTTTAATTATATGTGTATATAAATTCAGCAGTCAGCCAGCAACGATATAGCGCATAGCATTTAAGCGATGGTCCTCGGCGTTGTGTACGGTACAGCACTTATATACAAGCGAGTTCAATCAATATCATACATAGTTGATCACCCTGGAGCTTCGATTTGCACCTCCTATATATAATATACGGAGCCAGCTCCGGTCGGTATATCCATCCGAGCAAGAGTAGGAAATTAAGGTATCGAGTACATACGCTTCACTTGCAGTGATCGCCATCGTGGCACCGTTATATTTTAGTATTTCTACGAACACGCCGTGCGCTGCAGTGCTCGGCGCAAAGAGCAAATAATAGACGTGGAGAGCTGCAAAAAACGACGATCCCGCGCATCCTACGCGTCTCGCGATATCCTAGGCATTGTCGGGGCCCCTGACGAGTATATAGAAATGAAAGATACGCTTCATTATCGTCAAAATACGTTAGTCGATCATCAGCCGGTACACGTGTACGTCTAAGCTTTGACACAGATTTTGCACACGACGAAAGCCGCACTCGGCACGCACATACACGTATGATATGATGTGCGACGATATTGAGGTTGTGTGTACGGCAGGCAGGCAAGTCGCCCGCGCGACCTTATAAACTCGGCGGCGTGCGCGGCGCGTCATCGCATTGTGAGCGGATTTTTTGCCCTTCAAACCCGTTTTCATAGCGCAGTGAGCTTCGCGCGGCTACTTTACGCTGCGAACAGCTACTCGACTCGGCATACTTGTCAACGATTCCGACTGAAAGCCACATTCGCAGGCATGAACTGCATTTATAGGTGTGCACCCTCGCACATTTGCAGTCGACGTATTTTTGGACTCTGCGGTGTGGATTGCATGTATCACATTACGGATCTTTACACGTGATTTCATCTTCTTTCTTTTAAGATTTATCAAGATGAAATCAAAAACTGCGTCGATTTTTCACTCTTTGTATATGGCGTCACTATGAACGATTGTCCAAAATAAAAATTACGAGCATCGGTCGTATAGATCGAAGATCCCTTTTCCTCATTCACGATGTGTTTTTAACGCGAAAAGACATCGCGAGACAACTTCGCATACGTATATAGAGTATCATGTGCACATACTGCAGGCGAGATCCCGTTATCGACTATCAAACCTCTACCGGCTTAACTCTTGCGTGCCCCTGACGGAGCCTGTGTGAGAATCTAATGGTGCAGCTTTGCTACTCTTTATTTAACTCGTTTCATTTGCTAATCATTCTTGACTAGTCTTTAACTGCGCGCGCTCGTGTATAATTCAAAGCACGGCGCAGCGGAGCTCGTGTGCTGCGCGCACCTATGCGAATATATATCGTTTCGATCTCTTTATACGATGATCGATGACAGAAGGTCGATCGATAAATTCTAAGACAAGCCAACAACTTACCAACGACGTATCTCTCGCCGTGGTGATGCTAACGGTATAAGTTTTGCCAGTTTTCCGTGCAATTATCCCCGATTCAAGCTGTCTTGCGCGCCTGCCTATTCCATATGCGAATTGACGTACAAGTGTATTGGCCGAGCTTGGAGAGTGTATATATATATCTATACGATATGCAGACGAAAGATCAGAAATATTAAACGCAAATAAATCATCTCTTGCGCTGCTGCTCTGGAGAATTGTTTAGATTACGGTGTATTTGTATGTGTATGTGTGTGCGCGCCCGCTTGTGAGTTGTGCTAGCAGTGGAATGCAAATCTATAGCCTAGCATAGTATCGATCAGATGAGTTTATGCTTCGTGTCACGATTTCGCGCACGAGAATTTCAAGTATCTTTTATAACCAAGCGTATTTTCTATTCGAATGAAAATTAATTACGCAATAATGAAAATTTCGATAATTATACGCTAGACCTGGAGAGTCACGCAATCGGATTTCACGAACAATTGAGCGACAATTAATGATACGAATTTTGAAAGTGCACTTTTTATATCGCGTGTAGCCTGAAAATGCAAACAGATAATTAAAAATCAGGTACACGCGTGCCCAAAATGCCGTCTTTCGTACGTAAAATATGTGAGAGGAAGATTATCAATTTTCATAGATTCAACGCATTAAACTCGTTATAATTTTCTCCTTTCTCTTAATGCGCTCGTCGCCTGCGCTTGCGAGATTTTTGATATTTTATAAAGCTTTGACAAATACACCAACACAAGCCTGTGTATACCAGGATATCGTAAACATTAAGTGGTCGCTCACTGCTGAGCAATGATTAATGGACTCTTGAAGAAAAAACTTCTTTTTTAGCTTCATTTATCTTCTCCTGAGGTTCCAGACTATGGGCATTATTAATTAAGTTCATCGAAGTTGCATGTACATAAGTAATGTGACTGTACGTATCGCACGAAGAGAAGAATTTTATATACGACCTGCCGAAAGGACTTCAATTATTCTTCAATTTTTCATCTCAATATTCTGCTTAATCTTTTCTCGTGAACCGTGAAATATGTCGACTTGTATTTTCTTAACGAGCGAAGAAGTTGTGTCAGTGGAAATCTCAAGAAAATTTTACAGCGAGAAACAAAGCGAAAATGAAGTGTAATTTAGCACACATAGTAATGACGCTTTCTTTTCACACAGTTGCATACGCGAAAACTCAAAAAGCAAAAAAAATATGAGAAGAAAATTGCAGTGAAACTTCTATAATAGTACAATACACAAGCGAAGCTTCACAAATAGATAAATGAATCAAATATCCTTATCGAGGCTCTCGAACAAATAAATAAGTAAGTACATTGTCTTAAGTTTTTGGTATAAATATCTATTCCCCGAGAGCAAGAGCATCGACGTTTCAAGAATGCTCGTTTCAGCTCGAGAATATCGACTTTTCGAAGCGTTTACCTAAATATTTAACGGAATTAGCGCTTATTCGTGTAAACGATTGTGACTTGAGACATGTATTCTCATGTGTATTAATGATGAAGATTATCATCATCATTACTACAATAGATTTTTCGCAACAGCAATTTTTGTACACGCACAGCATCATGAGAAAGATCAAATATGTATAGCATCAACCGAGTAAATAATCGCGTCGATTTATCACGTAAACGAAGCTTAATTGAAACTCAGCATGCAGTTGCAGGCGTGCCCGTGCGTCTGAGCTGGCAAGCACACATGCGCACACACACCGACATAAAACAATGCCTCGAGATGTGGCCCACATTTTTACAGGCGATATTTCAATTTGTTGTATTGCGCGCGGCCTCAGTGCTAAAATTACAAAATATTGTGGCTATGATGCAGAAATAGCCAAGCAAGCGCGATAACGGCTTCGATTATTGCTGCCTTGCTCGTAATAAACGTGAAAGATGGTGTTTATCTGAGTAAATTTCCGCATAGGACATTAAGCTCATGGAATTCGTCTTCAATACTTTTATAAATCTCATAGAGTACAAGTAAAACTACAAAGTATAATTTGTATCGGAATAATATTCTAAATTTAAAATTATCTCATTTAATCATGATTTATAACAATATTTTTGAAATACTAGAAAAAACTTTACTGATTCTCAATTTCTGCTTATTGTCAAAAAAGTTTTAATGATGCAGAGAAATAAAAAAGTTAAAAACAAATATTTAGAATTACAGAGAAAAAAGCTTTACATGCAAAAACAGGAGTCAAGAAATATTTTAAAATTCATTTCTTCTTGGTAAACCTAAAAAAAGCATTTTCCCTCTTCTCAATAATCGGTAAGCTTTTCTTCGAGCTTCTTTCTTAGATCAAACAAAAGTTTCATCGAAGAATCATCAAGTAGAGCTCTTGCCGACGGAAAAAATGAATCTCAAATCCCATTAATCTGCGCGAACGTCAAAGCAAGCGAATAACTTTTTTTATGCGTCCCGGTTTGTGTGAATTTATTTTTTCTCGTCGCCGTGTCCTCATCGGGCATTATGAAAAGTTTCGGTATTCTTGCTATTCAGAGCGAAACCTGAGAATGTTTATAATCGCACGGCTGCGGTACATGTACGATTTGCACGAGATAAAACAGTGCACAAAAAGCTTCGAAGAGCAGCTTGCAAGCACACGCATCCGAGGAAATGAGGTCGCGCGCGCATTGCAAAAAACCTCTCGAACGAATACGCGTAGTTTGACAATTTCTTTTGGAATTAAACGCATTCAACAGATTTTTATCATTGTTTTTGCTCGTTTCCAAGACGCACGGTTCAAAGTCCTAAAAGTCGTCCGATAAAGTTTCGCTGCAACGCATGGAAACTCGGCGTGAAAAGTGTACGGTATCTCGTGCGAGGACGATCACCGTCATCCATTACGTTTCTCTCTTTCTCTCTTTACATCTAAGTCGTCTCACGGAAGAAAAAAAATCAACGAACGTAAGCCCACGCAGCGCACAGCTAATGGTGCACCGACTACTCCGTAGTTTGCACTTGTGCCCGCGCAAAATATCTGCGCCGGCCACTTGATGCACAGCTCGCGTATACAAGTGCTCTTTTATACGCCCAGATAGGTGTAATCGCGTACGGCTTTACTGTGAAATAGTATGTATATACACAACGCGCGACTCAAGTAAAAGAGAGAGAGAGAGAAATGAGCGTGTGTGTGCACCTACATGGTACGTAACGAAAAGCTACAAGTCGATAGCACCGTTTTTCGCGCTCGCTCGCGTGAAATAATCTTTTCATGCGCGCGTAGGTTCTGCCTATATACATGTATAAGTGAGAGCATGAATGAGAAGGTGTGTTAACGCATAGACGCCGCGTTATCGTCGCGAGCGATCCGGAATTTATAGATTCGTCGGTAAAAATTTCGAGCACTCGAGAGGAGCACACAAGAGTCTCGCATATTATATGTATCGCGACGAAAGCTGCCTTCAAAAGATACAGATGCTGCGGCGCGTGCGCAGCTCCGAGAGGATAGAATTGCGAGCAGAAGCAGCGATGATTTGTGATGTTGATGAAGATTTATCGAGTTTCATTGATATTGTTGAATAATGTATTTTGCTGGCTTTTAGACAAATGGATACGTTCCACTATTGCATTGAAACAACGATATGGCCCTTTTGCTTCCACTATAACAAATTCAAATCTTTTCTTGTTATAGAAGCGAGTAGTAAATCGCGCGATTTCCGTACAATTTATCTTGCTTAATAGTCTTGGAATAAATTTACGATTAAAATAGACGTAAAATATGACGATAAGAACAATTTCGGAGATTCAAAAGAAGCATATAGGAGGACTGCCGGACAATCGGTGCTTGAGTCAATAGCCCAAGCATTCAAGTTCAGCTATGTGTCTACAACAGACGACGCAATTAAGGCACATATTAAGCGGGTGTAAACACCTACGCATATAATTGTATTCCGTTGTGCACGTGTAGAAGGACTTTTTTTGTCGGGTACCGTAAGGAAACGTAACACGCGCTGTACTTATGCACACATCGCGTGTTATATGTGCCCTGGATGGATAAAAAAGTAAAACACAGCAAGTAAACCGTAACGTAAATATTAATTTGCTCGTATCTGAAGAAACATATGATATGCGGTAAAGTTGACTACTACTGCGGAATAAACATAACAAAGAATGCTCCATCGAGTTCAATATTATATGGTATTATACTTGCTAGCATCTGCTAGCTATTCATGTGTGTGCCGTGAAAAGCGAAGGACACGCATACGTGCTCACGAAATATGTAAGTGCGTTAATCGCACGTTTATCCATTATACATTATCCCGCGTATATATGGAGTACCGTTGAAGCCCGAGCAGTGTGGTGCCGAGGTCATTACCGGAGAATCCTGTGGCGCACACACACGCACACACATGCATATAACACAAGATCGCGCGCACGTGACGCAAGGTGCGTGCCAAGGTGAGAGCAAATAACTATACATATAGCTATTCTACCGCGCGATATACGTACGTTCAACCTTTGCACGGCAGGCGTATGTGTCGACAGACGTTTCGTTCAATTTGCTCGGAAAAACTGTCACGAGTCTCCGAGAGCCTTTTAAATTCCGAGCGGGCTCGCGTGAGTGCTTACCAGTGACGCGGTTTTATAGTCCTGCACGATCTGCAAAGACGACTACTGAAACCATACGTAGCGAGCTCCGTGGTATAAGATGTTCGCCCGAGCAGATTACGATAATGTTTTTCGTGAATCTCGTGAAATAGCAGGCATGTTTGTCCTGCTAATCCTCGAGCCGCGACTATATTGTTTGAATAGTCCATGATACTTTTGTGTACATCGCCAAATATGGTCGGAAGAAAGTCACACGTGCGCGTCTCTGTACACACATGCTGCACATACGTGACGTCAGTGCCGATACGCTCGAGCATGTGCGAGTATACTACCTTTATATGGTTTCGCGCGCATTGACGGGAAAGGAATTTTTTCGAGATACGACAATTTTATGCGACAAAAATTCAGGACTCCCGTGTACCGTGCGCACAACGTACACACGTACACGAAAATAGTCTTTTAGCATTTTCCATACGATAAGAATAAAGCAGCCAGGTAGCACTTCTAGTAGCTGCGAGTCAACCGTTGCATTTCATGAACGTAACGGCACGAATAAAATGTGAAAAAAAAATTATTCTTTTTTAACACAAGCGATCATTAGGAAATTTCGGATAATTCAGCATTCTGGAAGCTCGATTTGTAGGGAAAAGTAGACATTTTAAATAAATGGTTCATCGAGAATGTTTTTCTGATAATTATCAAAGGTTGCTGTTAACGAGTAGCGGTACAATTAAGTATACTTTTTTCCTAATTTCAAAGTCTAAAACACGAAACACCCACGCGAACCAGCCGCCGCACGTACGTATACAGCATCGTGACATGCGCATACGCATGCGAGCTTTAATTTGAATAAACTATACGCGAACATTCATATGTACAAGTAGAGTCTAGGATTTTATCGATGCCCGAAACGTTCTCGCGCATAATTATCGGTAGGAACAACGACGACGTTCGAGTCGATACTCGAGCTCTACACCTAAATGCAAATCCCTTTTACTCTTTTACCTAACGCGCAGCCTGCCTGTCTCTCTCTCTCTCTCTCTCTCTCTCTCTCTCTTTGCCGCTCTGCTTCAGGGCAGTCACACTTTGATTACCCGTGCATTGTACATATGGGACTCGCATAATACCTGGTATTGATAATGACGAGGCTCTTCTATACTATTCGATTTGCATGCGGTCTTGAATGTCGTGCTGAAACTGCTCCAGAGTTGATCAGCTGTCTTACACCGAAATATCGCTGGTCCTATATTCCGAGGCTCTCTTAATATTCAAGGTTCTCTCAACTGTCAAACCATCTTTCTTGGAAAATTTACTGGTGCGCTTTGACTGGTGCGCTCCCCGAGGCCTGTATATGACCTTCGTGGTGCGTTTAAATATGCCCTTAGTATGAAACCAGTTCGTATAGTCGTCTATGAGCGCGGTTTCACGATGCATCCCCCCCCCCTCTGCCTCTGAATGAGTGATGCCTTACCTGCAAGCCTCACCAGTGCTCAGTCGATTGACATTTTCAAGACTAACTTTTGAAGCCGCCTAAATGCGCTGCATCCATGATTTTGCTCAACTTCATCTTAATTCAATTTATTTCACTTTTCTTTTTTTTTTCTTGTGACTTTTTACATTGTGCCCAGGGCTTTATTATACTTTTACTTTTTTTAATTTTTTACATTTCATTGCATCTATTTATTTATTCTTAAACATTGCTTTTGTAATTGCATCTAAGCCTCATGGTGTCTTACACCAAGGTGCAATAAAATTTAGTTACAATCAATCTCTCTCTTTCCTTCTCGCGTGGTCTGCTTCTTTGAAAAGCGGAGCTATCTCTATGTTCCTTTAGTTTATGGTGATTGGAAGCGTCTTCGCTTATAGTGAACAAAGAGCAGCGCATGCTGCTGCCGATGCTGCTGCTGCTGCTGCTTCTGCATGCAAGGCGTTTAATTGATGCAGCAAGTTTAATCAGCCGCAAGCCTTCCGTTTGACCTGCACGCATATACTCGCACACACACACACACACACACATTATATGCGGGCGAGATTATAACGCGCTTGCACATGCGTCGATAGACTCGTTGCCGCGCGCTGACAATGTAATGTATATCGTTGCTAGGAGGAATTTTCGCTACTGCCGACGACTCTGACGGATAATTTATCGGGAGTACCTCACGATTCGTAGGCGTTCCCCGCGCTCCATTGTTAAAAATTAGGCGTTGCACATAAAACTTGAAATGTTAGATCATATTAGTCCACAGTCTTATGGATTTTTTCAAGGCAAATAAAATTTGTCTCAGTTAAATTTCTGAAAAAGTATTTTTTTCAAGATCTATAAGAAAAAAGATTCACTTGACGGTAAAATTTTTCAAGTTGAAGTTGTCAGCTTTCTTAGGAACTTTATCTTCAAGTTGATTATAATAAAATCGCTCAAATTTTTGATGAGCTGTGAGCACAGAACCTTCAAAGAGTAGCGTTTTTTACAATTGATTTTTAAAAAAGAATTAATTTTTTAAAAAAGAATGTTGCACATTTTTAGAAAAAGATAGATCTTTTTACGTTGGATCCAGGTTCGTTGAAATATGTGCGTTATTAACCGAGTTTTATTAAAATCATGTTTATTAAAATCAGTTTGACTTTTTGATTTGATAATTGAAACGAGATGCAAAAATAACAAAGTCCAGGCTGGGCGTTTTGGTTCGGTATAATCATGAAATCCGCTGCGAATGCAAAATACAATCAATTATATTCATAAAAGTACAATTTGTTTTCTAATATTGATTAATAATAATAGTGACGCAAAAAAATATTTTTGTCGGTTTATGCATAAAATTCATTGTTTTGTAGTGATTATTCAAGTTAAATATGTTTGGAAGCTAGGGCTTTCAGCATGGACAAGATAATGCTCAAATAGTAGAGAAGAGCTACGCAATGAATTATGTGAACGAGCTTAGATTATTACAAGCACTCGTCTCTAGCTAGTATACTAGCTACATATAGTTTCTCAAAAATAATGAATGTTCGTTTCTTCTGACAGTTACCAAGCATAAACTCAAAGCCACTTTGTTATTATTAAAATTATCGAGTCTACAGATGATTGTTTGAAAAAATCAGAAAATTATAACAGGCTTATCGATTAGTTTACATGTCATACGAAATACACACTCTATATAAGTACGCATGTTAATTCGCGTATTCAAACAGGCATGCTCCAATGTGAATTGGGTTGCGCTTTCGCAGGCGCTTAGTCTCAACTATCATTTTATTCGGAAACGATTTTGAAGTTACATGAAACAATTTATATTATTTTTTAAGAGCTTTTAACTCTTACAGTCATTATAACCCAGAAGAATGATACATTTAATAATTATTTTATTTGAACTAAAATTACTTTTTAAACTGTTCACCTCATTTTAATTTGTACAACTTCATTACTTCTAGCAGTATATTTAACAAAAGTATAGCAGATACGGAATTGTGAAGTTATGAGCAGTTATACTACAAGATAAATACTGCTTAGTTTGCTTTATTTGATTTCTGTTTTCGTTAGATCGGGTTAGAAATGTAAGTGAGCTGCATAGATTTTCAAAATGACAATATATCAGACAAATAAATGTAACAATATGCCACTTTGGCAAGTTTTTAACAAATGTAAAGTAATATCGATGTTTTCTCTCTGCAAACAATTGCTAAAAGCTTTCATTTCTGTCTTATTGGGCTGCTCCACGTCAAGTGTAAAATGCCAAAAAAGTATGTACTCTCAAAGAGTACAGTGGAAAATGAAAATTTTAGTCCTTTAAGCCTATCCCTCATGCAACTCTACTTTGAATTCCCAGATAGGTTTGTAGCCAAAAAAAATAAAGGCCTTCAAAGTTGTATTGTAATCTATAAAATTATTACAGCATAAATAGATACGCAAAAAGACCCCAAAATCAGTCGATTCAGTTTTTGTTTCTACTTCAACTTTTAGCGAGAATAAGCAGTATATGTTCTACACTGCATTATTGCAAAAAAAACTTCAAGGAAATTTTTAACTTTTAGAATACCGATGGTCGATATAACTATTGTCGTGGAAATGCATATTCTGTTGTGCAGATAATAAAGAATCTGCGACGGCATTTTTTTCATCATTGATATGATACATATACTGCTCTCAGCGAATACCAAGAAATATTATAACTCAAGTATTTCACAATCGAGCGATGCATATTATTCCCTGAGCTTTACCTATGAAAAAATGCACATTTTTTCGAATGGAAAAAAAGTTGTAACGATTTATTTTTCTTTGCAGAGTATTCAAAGTGAAAGTAAAAATGTGAATGTAGCTCTAGTTGTGCATCGGCAAGTCGAGAAAATGATTAGCATTACAACATCTTTGAGAATAGACTATATTCTTCGTAATACTTCATTGCAGAAAAAAACCGTCAAGTCGGCATTTAGATTGAACTTATCTATTGCGAGCACCTGTCTCTATAATAAAATTCACCAGATTGCAGCTACACATATAGTGCAAGTATTTTATTCTCGAAACGAAAGTTTCTCTGGAGAACGCGTGCTATCCGACAATAGAAGCTATATACATCCATTGGCTGCGCATAGAGAAAATGATTTCCCAAGAGTGAATAGCAATTATGCCAGATGAGCCTAATGAGGTTAAAAAACTTATTTTCATTATGCATAAGATGTTGACTGCTCGTAACAGAAGATGTTATGAAAATGGCTTATTTTCTAGTCTTGTACGTCTGCTTGGTTTTTGTTTAGTTTTTTTAAAATAATATTTCAGCTCAGTCAGAAGTCACAGCTTTATAATGCACTTTTTTTCACCACTCTAAGTAAAAGGAAAATCAAAATTATAAATGAATAACGCAGTTACAGAAAATTTTCGGGTAAATTTATCATCCGCCACAATGATTAAGCCAATGCAACGACGTGAGTCAAGTTGCGTACCATTCAGGCGCTTTCTCGCGTCCGAGATCGATTCAAATCGCTCGCTCGGAGCTTGAAAAGTTAAAAAAAACTATTCGACGCTACGATAAACAATAAATAATGGCAGTCATCTATATTTCAGAGAAAAATCTATCGGATCGATCCCACCCGTGTGTACACCTTGATTTATACACACCCTAATCATTCGCGTATCGACCTATAAATAAATCTCTTAGATGAAATAAATGATAACTTTTGCCTAACAGTACACCACAGATTTAAGCTTGCACACTCGCAATATTGTAAGTATGCAGGAAAAGTTCCAGTTTTACAGTATCACGCTTAAAAATCTCGTTTAGCTTTAAAAAGGTCCGGATGAAATATTTCGAAAAAGTACCTTTTTTCTATATGTGCGTATTCGCAAAAACTTAGTTTCTAACCCATATTATATGTATATGAAATAATAGTAGCCATCTATATATACGTGTGAAGTCTACCGTTAAACACAGTAAAACTGTGAGCGAGGGAGGGAGAGAAAGAAGTTTCAGTACTCGCGCGAATAACGGCGCACTCTTTCTTTTTCGCCAAACAAATAAAAAAGCCACGAGAGTACAAGAGCCTCAAAATAACACTGTGTGTGTATATGAATACAACGAGGTACACAGACAGAAAGAGCAGCAACCTGCACACCTATACACCTAGGCAAGTGTGTACACATGGACGTATGTAGGAGAATTGAAAGCGGTTATAAAAATGAAGGTTAGATAAAGTTTCTTTGTACTGCCTAAAGCACATACATATCGTATATAGAGAGACCAAGCGATACTTTTTTCACGCTCTTCGCTTCTGCTTGTGCATCGCGAAAAGTCAGCGGTATATTATAGCTTTTGTCCTGCCATTATATAAATAAGATCGTTGCGGTCTCTAAATCTTTCGGCCGTGGAAATAAGAGGGGGTCTTGGACAGGCACTGCAAAACGAGTCCGATATAAAATGCGCGAGCATTGATGCCGAACGTCATGTTCGTATTTTTCATCCCTTCGATGAAAATGCTTAGTTTTCCACTTTAAATCTGTTGCTTTCTTTGCAATTTATTTGTAAAAAGCTTTCTCATAAACAGCAATTAACATTTTCAACAATCCAGTTCCAGTAAGAAATTTCATATTACGCGAGCTCATTACGTGGCTTTTATGTCAGTTTCGTTCAAATTCAGAAGTCCGCGCATAAAAGTGAGAACTTTAGTATAAAATTGCACACAGCTTGCAATAATGTTTAATTTGTCGGGTATATATACTATATAGTGATACACATGAAAAAAAGTTAAAAAGAATATTTTTTTTTCTATTCGAAAAGGCTTTTAACGCAAGGCAAGTAATTTCATAGGACGAAGGAAAAAAGTTAATGTTTTTACCCTGTTAGCAGACGCGAACATATATACTTGGAAAAATATTAATACACACACGTGTATGTATACATCTATATGTTATTTGCAGAATGTGCGTATAAAGGGAAACTACCCTTCGGGTTTTCTGTGTGTACGCAAGCACTCCGCGCCCAGGGCGTAATAGGGGAAAAATTGCTTAACATGGAAATGGGCTTTGGAGTGTAAGCTCGGCGCGTTGATAGGGGGTGTAGCGTTGGAGAAGACGCGTTTTTCTCTCAACCCTCGCACATGCGTGCGCGCGTATTTTTTATTCTACTCAAAAGCAGGTGGACAAAACAAGGGATCAAAGAGAGGAAGAGGGCGAAAAATGTATGTACCGTCACGCGTATTGCAAAGCCAACGAGAGAGAAAGTCGAGATCATGCTGAGCGTGTGCACACTAAATCATTACTTAAGCCTGGCTTTGGAAAATTTGTTTAAAGGGAAAAATATTTTTCTTATTTTTTTATTGATGATTTTGATGAATATTGTTGCATACCATGGAAAAACTCTCAGATAGAGAGATGAATACTCACAACGTCATAATTGAATAGTGCTTAGAAGCGAAATAAAATACTGAAATACTCATTTTAACGGTGCCTTTGAAAAATGTACCGACAGTTGTCTGGAACTTAAATCTACGCTAATAATGACCTAATAATTCAAGACTTGCAATCTTCTAATTTTGCTGAAAAATTTCTACGCAATATAATTCTCTAGCTAGGTGGTTGCTAGAAGTAGTCTGGCTGTATGTTGGTACGCTAGCGTTGATTTCCAAAACAGATAGAAACGAGTTTTTTGAAATCGAAAAATCTGACTTTTTTAAGTAATCTGATTGCCGAAAAAAGAAAAAAAGTAAAAGAAAATTTAATCATTGACAAGATTGATTCAGTTGGAATGATTGCAAATTTTTACGCAAGTATTTACAAACGGACAAAGGGAAACACTTCATTGACCATCCACGTAGGTGATGTCCGTGCGCATTATCGAACACAGAACTCGAAACAGGGAGACTTTTCCAACCGATACATTTCAATTAACTCGAACAGAGAAAGAGAGGAAGAAAGAGGGGATCCGCTATTGTTACTATCGCCACTATGTCGTGAGTCTCGATGGAAATTCATTCGTCCATGGCATATTTTTCGAAGAATAATAATGAAAAAGCGGCGTAAATGCAAGAAGGTCGCTCCTGCTGCTACGAATACGCTACGATATTGTTATACAGAAAGTCATCCAGGACAAGGGGGTGTAATCGCTTTCGGAAGACAATTGACCCAGATATAACTTCATTTTCTCTCTGTTTCTCTCTAAATGCAAAGACACACCTAAGTGGCACTCGATACAGATATCAAATTTCTGAAGCTGCAAAGTATATGTACGGAATATGCATTGTAGCTGCGAAAATAAAATGATTTCATTGGAGTTTACACACATTTTTTTTCTAGTACGCAAAGGTAGCGTCATGATGTTCGCGTCTCATATAGCAGTTATGGCACGTTTCCGTCATCTAATAAAAAAAATTTGTATGTGTTCAAAGTGGAAAAGTGTGTCGGATGTGCGGTGGATCGTAAAAATCTTTCACTTTTGAAATATACATTTCACGCGAATAATCTAGTTGATTTCAAACAACGGTATCACGAATATTCGTGAATATTCGGACATGAATGTATTTTTTTTTATAATTGCAAGCTCAAAAGTGAAAAATTTCGCATTCATCGTTTTGGAAGAACGGAGTATCTGTAACAATTTTCCATTGAAATTCATTGTGCAGTCATTAGTGTCCATTTGCACGAGGTGAAAATTTAATATTATATCATCAACAATGCAAAACACAAAAAAATCAATAAAATGTTGACAATTAACTCTAAGTAAATTTCTCACGCAAGATGGTGATTATAGTGTTCATATACGCACGATTTCAAAACAAATATAGCTTATCGAAATGAAATGAAACTTTGATTTTTAAATTATTAGTCAATGTATTAAGCAAAAAATTCATAAACAAGGCACCAGTCACCTGATTCGTCAGATCAATACGTACTTGCACAGACCAGCATCATTTTTATTATCATTTTCAATTAGAGTATTTTCTAGATATGCATACTTTACGTTATATTAGAGTCACGTCGTTTTGTTTGCATCATTGCTTTTCGTGTTTTACAGCTTGAACTCGCTATTTTATACCCTCTATGTGTTCTTTTTTCACATGCAATAGTTATATGAGAAATCGATGAGAAATCAGTGGAGATTTTTTTCATTTCGAAGTGTGCTAGTTTTTTATTTATTTATTTTTGTCTCTATTCATATCTAAAATTGCACAAGATATGGGGTAACTTAGATCCATTCGTTCCGTCGAAACGATCGACGTATTAGGAAAATTAGCACTGCGAGGGTTGATCTAGCTAAAAATAAAGTTCGACGAAAGGAGGAAGATTATCTATACCACGAAATATGAATAAAACATAATGGAGTATATATACGCTGGGGATTGCAAAAAAGAAAAACCCCCGTTATAAATCATACGCAAAGCGATACAGTTAGGCAGCTCTCATAGTCTCTCTCTCTCTCGAGCAGCAGCAGCAGCAGCAGCAGCAACAGCAGCAGTTATTACCTAATCGCGAGAAAAGATTAAAGATTTTTCAGAGGCGAGCAGGCGCAATGTATTATATAGCTCGCACGTACGTATATTCACAAACAATAAGAATCGAACGATCGGCTTTTTTACCGCAACTCGTGATCGGAGCACACCAATAAAATATGGGTCAGTATGATACCGCAGTGCGCGCGCGAAGGAAAGAAAACGCGGCAAGCGCGAAGGCGAAATCATCGCCCGGAGCGCCCAATGCAAACACTGCTGCTGCTGCCGCTGCTGCTGCTCATGCCGAGATATAACGTCCGAAGTCTCGCGACTGTAATGCGAAATATATAAATATCGAATCGCGCGAACCGAGCACCGTAAAGCCAAGCCATAAATACATTTCGATAAAACATAAATATATACCGTTGGGCTGGCACGCGCGCGCGAGCCGACGTACCAGAGTACACCGAGGAGAAGATAATAGAATGGGTCAGGGCGCGCACGGTGCAACCTTCGATGATTATCTCTTTTCCCGAACGAGCTGGGATGATGTGCGCACACGAGTCTCGTATATACGTTCGAGGTGTTGCAAGGGGGTGTACATAGCATAAAGACGTGTGTGCGATACATGCAAAAATAGCGAAACAAACGCGCTGATCGTGCCGTAGCTTATAACCTCGTTGTCTCTCTTTTTTACCCGAGAGGAGCTTGAAATTTTGATACCGTTATCTTGCGCCGAAGCTTGACATCGGCCTTGGCGATCTATCGATGATTCGCGATAAATGCGCCTTTGTTTCAAACGAACCTGCCAGATTAATATCTCGTTAACATTTGAATTTTTCGTGCGCCTCCAATTGCGCGTACTGTTACTCGCGTTGCTGCAGCCGCTAAGATGTTTGGCTTGAATGCATAAATGATAGTATAGTTACTCAATCATAACTTCTCATTAGCCACGTGCAGCAGCAGCAGCACCAGTGAAAATCCATTCATCTCGGACACTTTACACGTTGCGTGCGTATGCATATGTTATTACAATGATTACGCGCAATTACGTTTTAGCTAGCTTCTTTTTTTCTCTCTCATAATCTGTTGTTATTTTTGAGGGAGATAAAAGGCAAAAATATTTTGCTCATTGTGCAATTTTTTATTGACAATAAAATCACGTACTCGCTCCGAGTAAGCGCTGTCTCGTAATTTACCGTAACGAATCAATGCTTGTATACTTGCAATTCCAATTCCAATGAAATTCTCATAACAGAGGCATGTGCAGTACTCGATTTAATTTCAATCTGTGCGATGAACATATCATAGTACATTGCAATAACTGTCATACCTGTAGATTTTTTTATAGACTACAAAGATACTGCTTAAAATTCCAAAACATAACTCGTATATTATGGTAAAAATAAATTCGTTTACATCTCCAATTTTTTCTGCATAATCTAGTAAAGAGCTAACAGACAGAGAAGTAACAAGAGCAAAAACTAAAATCAGAAAAATGTAAAAGATGATCTCGCGAGACGCAGCAGTGCTCCGTTCTCAAGAGCGAAAAAATCACTTTCGCGTGATACGGGATGCTTTTGCCTGACCAAAGGCAGTTTCACCCGGAGTATCATTACTTTTGCTACTAATAATGATCGAGCGCGTGGATTTCCAAGGCTCGCAAGGACGATGAGATGCGCCATAGATGAGCTCCGTCGACACGCGAGAAAATCTCACTGTGAGCATTAATATTATCCGAAGCGAGTGTACCATGAAATGGTGTGGGTACATATTTCGTATGCAATCCGTGCGAAAGAAAGAGAGAGGAAATATTATAACAGGCGTCGTGAAAGCCGATACTCGAGACAATTAAGTACGGCCAAAGTTATTAATCAGGCGTTTACGGCCGCACGCGCTAAACCACGCGGGAAAATTAATATTTCGACACGGCGAGATCGATAGGTAAACATACATCAAGCGTATGGGTATTACGACCGATAAAAAACCCCGCGAAAAATTCAACCGTGAAAGTCAGACGGACTAGCTACACCGCATCTTCCGAGTTTTGTTCCGTAAAATGCGCACGTCTGTGTGCCAGGCAGTGGCAACATCTCTTATTTCTAATCGTGTACTTCTGTGTGTAGAGTGGCATAACGATACGTATTATATATCGATCGATGTTGACAAGATGATGGATTTTTGTCGGGTAATTGGTTTCTATTTTTACGATCGTGTCGCGCGAGTTGTGTCGAGTCATTATTCGATTACCCAACGATGTATTTTCATCGACGCTCACAGGTTTGATTAATTAAGCCACGCCAGAACGAGATTTTTATTTCGCGTAATGAATAATAGTACAAAGCAAAAAAAGGCAGACAAAACACGATGCGATCAAACAAACTTTGGGCCTTTGTCTTTTTTGCATATGGAAAAATTTTCTACATACATGTCCCTCTTTTTTGCTTTTTCACTCTAATATACAGCATTTCATTTTCTAGCAAAAAGATTGCGTTCTTTCATTGTAAAAAAGAGGCTTGATAAAAAAGTCAGCCAGTGCAGTTTATATATAAAAGTTGTACGTGTATCCGTCGAAGCGCCCCAGGAATTTTTCTATGATACTTTATAGATACGTGTACGTGTGTATGTGTGTGCGAGTGAGCTAGCTCGGCACGATGTCAATGTACAACGGGGAAACGCTCGATTGAATTTAATACTGGCGCACGCATAAGCACGCTTCACTGAATTTCAATAAACCTGGGCGAAGTACTTGCAGCTGATAGACCTGCCGCGCGCTCTCACATATGCATACATTTATTGCGAGTCCGAGATTGTTCAATTTTCGATACAGATATAACCGCAAATGCCTCGCAAATAATTTCTACACTCGAGAAAAGTTATGACGATTGGTTAAAATGTATATATTGCGTACTAAAATGTTGCAACTACGTAATAATAGACGATAACAAAATATGAAAAAGGTTTCCCCAAGAAATTAGTTGCATACATCTGCATCATATGATAGGGATGTATAACAATGACATAAACGAATTTCAAGATTCTAAATTATAAATGCCGTGGTTACGATCGAAGTCCATTGTGTTAAGCGGACAAATTTTTACGATCTTACTTGAAGAATACTTATGTATCAAATCACAACGAGTATTTTCCGAGTACTAAAAAACTCGTAAACTTTTCCAAAGTCGTAAACAAAACGTCTTGTACGTCCAGGCTAAAGCCATTGAAAAACATGTTATTTGCGCTTTAGTAAGTATTCAGGTGAAAAATTTTTTTTATTTATAAGAAGCCGCATAACTATTGGTGAAAATCTAGCAAATGTATTCGTAATATCGAGTCTGCTTCTCACGATATAGTTTTTACAGTTACACGCACAAGTGAAGAGATTGTACGCTGTTCTATACCAATACATTTACACTCGCGCGAGCGACGATTTATGGCGTCCAACGGCTCGAACATTAAGGATCCGATTATTATTATCGGTTTATAAATCGGCATGGATTTGACCAAAGATATCCCGCTTGCTGCAGTTTACAACTTTTCATACAAAGGGAGATTTAGGTAACGCGCGAGCACATAAGGCGGCAAATTTTTGTCGTTGTGGTGGTCGTTTATAGGCCAATCTTTCTTCGTCGATGAAAAATACTCTTATCTTAGGCTTACATAAAATCGAACCAATTGCTATCGATGCATGGATATACAAGGTAGGACTAGTAAATGTATACACATTTCATCGTAAAATATAATTCAGGAAGAAAATATGCCCTATCGACGAATCATCTTTTCTCTCGATGCGAATCACGATTTGCACACTTTTGCAGTCGACTTTACCAAGATTTTTTACTAAATCATAAAACTCCGAGAAAATGCTTCGATTTTCAAGTATAACGGTACAGGTTCATATACCTATATCAACTCACCTGCGATCTTCTTTTCGCGCATACGTCTCCAGAGCGCCTCGGCCTTGCGCATCGGCCAATTCTCGACTTTGGCACTGAAACTTCGAAAGAACTTGTATTCTTTGAAGTGCGACATTCTACGAGAGCTAGTTCGATCGTAATGATGCTGCTTTTGTCCATGCTCGTCGGCAGTCGTTTGTTGCGACTGCTGAGTTTGACCCGCAGGGGGGGTTTCGCTCCGAGACTCGTCGTGCGACATCTTTTATTTTTTATCAATCGAATTTTTTAATACTTTCGACACTATTCATATTATTTCAGCATCACGTAACTGTCGCTATGAATGGAAGCGTATCACAAAACAAGGCGAGTGTTCATTTTTGTGCTCTCGCGCGAGAATAGCAGCTCTTTTTCATCAATAGCTCGATGGTCGCGTTCTATATTGTTTCCACTTTTCTTGATATCACATTATTTATGTTTCACATGTTACTGATTATATCAGGTACTATTAGCGCTTCTATGAGCTTTTGTTCTCACTATGTATTACACCAAAATAATCACTGGAAAAGTATTTGCTTATTCGGCAAAAAGTAATTCAGCTTTTAAAATCAACATCGACAGAAGTTTCTCATCGACGCATTTATTCTGGTTTATCACTGCGAATAAAGTGAAAAAAAAATACGGTAATTGTAACGCATAATGGCAAAATCTCTTCGAACACCCATACTTCAATAATGCGCTTTAATTGGTTCAATGCACGGATCATGAGTGTATACACGTGAATTTCAACGGTGTTCGCCAAACAGCATAGAGGTTGTACTACATAATATACTTGGTGTATCGTAAAACCATTGCACATTTCAATTGAACAACTTTTAATTACTTTCTAATTGCAAATCGATGAAAAGCCCATACAATACTAATTGACAAATATCAGCTGCCGTTTGGCGAAGGAACGCGACAGGGGGAAAAAAGGCGCGCAAGATATAATCGCGCGAGAACATGCAATTCTACCAACAACATCATATACCTTGCTACAACTTGCGCGCGCGCGCATTTTTAATAGAGACCACAAGTTGCAAAAGAGACAAACTGATTAGGATCTTTTTCGAGTTTAAAATCCGTTTACCTACATAACACGTTAATTTATGCACTTTACGCGCAGTCGAGATTCATGGCCTCAAATGAGATACGTGAAAATTATTATTTATGCACAAAACGAAAAGCAGAAATTTATTCGATTACATTTTCGCGTATACAGAAAACAATGACCAATGAAGTGTGGGTATATCGAGAGATTTTTGCAGCCAAGTGTGAAGGTACGTGACCACGTTATTGAGTACATCTATACACGCACAGTCGGTAAAACTGACGAAGTTTTTAATTTTACGTCATTGCTCGAAAGATGAGAGTACCCGAAGGTTCGTTTATTACTGGATGCACCTGAATCGATAGAAAATTCAATTTAACACTATTTGCGTTTATAACATTTATTTATTTGAAATTATTTTGCGTCAAGTTCATTTTTTCGGTCTACACTAGTGATAGTCCTGTACGACAAAATATTTATAACGGTATAATAATTTATTGCAGAGTTAAGCAATCGATGTTTTTTTCGCTACAAATGCAAAGATTTAGGAAAAATCCTAATTTTGGTCGACAAGCAAAGTCAGTAGTAAAATGATCCAAGAGAAAAAATTCCGCTACACTAGTCTTTTTGAATAAGCGATGTTTCTTGACGCGTTGAATTTTTCATTCCTATCACTCGGCTCGTTAATGTGTATCGTGTATGTAAACGGCGGAGTGCTGCCAATGAGAAATAGTTTCGCAAATATCTCTGACTTTCTATATAAATAGTGGAATGCATAAAACGTGCTGCAGTTACGAAATTGTCCGTTTCTTTCCTTCGGAGCGCAGCACAAAGAACAAAAACATGAATATTTACAATCTTTCATTGTAGAATACACGTATGATCGCTCTGCGTGTAGCATGCTTTAGATTTGCAAACATTCGGGCTTGAATAATAAATAGAGAGAAAGAACGAACCTGCGAGATTTATTTGGAAAAATAAAAATATTGTACGCAGCGCGTGCAGCACAAAAGGATGTCACGATTTTCATGAAAAACAACGAGTCGGGAAGTGAGAAAAGGCATGCGAGAGAGAGAGAGAGAGAGAGAGTAGCAGATGTAGAGGAATTAGTGTCCATGCAAATAAATGCACTGACTTTCTCCGGTCAACTTGAAATTAAGCGCGCAACCGGGCAAAAACGAGACTTGCCGTGTGTAGCCAGTAAAAAGGTTCATTATTTCAATCGAGCTTGTCAGTTGATTTATCTTTAATAATGCCTAATACTATACTCATACTAGTGCTTATGAGTTATTTTTTGGATCATACGAAGCTTGTTAAAAATTCTTTTTGACTCGTTTAAAAATATGTTCAAAACTATAGTTATTCTGAATCATGCTTTCAAGCTCAAATCATTTATTATTATTATTATTATTATTATTATTAAACTCAACATACTGAAACTTTTTAATTAAAAAGCTGCATGAATATATCTGTACTTTTCACAAAGACAGATACACCAATGTACGCATTTTGTAAGGTAAGAACAATGAAAAAAGTATACTCTTGAGTTCATAATCAAGCTAGATAGATTTGTTCTACTGAATATTTCAGCTTCACAGAGCGTCTAGAAACTCTCAGCAAAACATTAATACGACAAAATGAAAAAGTTCGCATCTTCAAATTCGACCTCCACAAGTGTTTAGTTAATTTCAAGTTCTGAAAGTGTAGCATCAAATGAAAATTCTTCCTTGCATATCAAGTTTTAGGAGAGTATGATAATATATTTTCAAGTATAGACTTTTCATAGATTTACCTATTTTCGAGGTGAAATTATGATCTGCTACGCATTATAAACTTTGCAAAAATTGATATATCACGTTCGTTTCAATCTATGTACGTTATCTAAGCGCATAAGAGCTTTTATGCACCTATATGTGGCAGGAACGCGAGTATTTTTTCAAGCACTTCAATATCGCTTTTAATTATTAAAAATTACGATCAATACATGTTATGCATTTGAAATGTTTTTATTTATTAGTATATTTGCGAGCTTTTTTAACTTTTTAATTAAATAAATCAAAATATTTACATGAATTATTTTTTCAGTGGCAACCCCTGGAAGAAAGTTATGTATCAAGTTGGAGTGGCGGCGGTTTTTTTCTGCGGAAAATAAAACTGCACGCAAACTCGAATTCGATTCGTCGAGGCTCTATAATTACTTTTTCTAAATTTCACCGCGCGCGTTACTTTCATTATTGCAGCGTCGAAATGTTTTAATTCGAAAATGGTACGCGCTCGTTCGCGACACGTCGCAATAAAAATTAATCAGGGCTACGAGGCACGCAGGAGCAAAGGTTATTTTGCAAAAGCTTACGTAAGTGCGATAAAACAAACGCTCCTTTTGACTACCGACTCTGCAATCACACACGCGCGATATTAATAAAGAGACGCTCGACTGCGCACGTTCGCTTCGAAAGTATGTATTTATACCTTAAATATGTGTGCGTACCATCTCATTGCAATGATTTGAGCATTATTGTAAATACCCGAGATGTATGTGTGCGTGTATTAGGTCGTGTACATCGGAAATGCGTTAACCTGTGGATTACGCATCTACAGCGTCTAAATCGGAAGTTCAGTTCTGTAAACCTTATGAATACTTCAATATATCAAGCTGTAAGCTGGACTAAATCAAATATCGTATAAGGTCGGTTGGGCAAACTATCTTGAATTAAATTTTAGCATGTCAAAATAATGCTCGAAAGCTTGAATTTAGAAGTTATCGAAATCGCTGCAACATTTCAAAAGTCACGCACATGATTCACGAAACGAAAGAGTAGAAGCAAAAAATTTCTTTATGCAGAGTAAAAATATCATACATCATGCTATACCTGTAGGCGTTACACTAACAGATACGAGACAATCCTTGAACTCGCTCAAGATTGTTTTTCAAGATAAAACATCTATGCGTACTCTCGTATTAATTTGTATTAATTAAAATTTTAATTTTTATAATATAGTTAAGAGAGAATCTACTGTTAAATTTAGCAAAATTCACGTAACGATTATAAAGCGAGTCTGCTTACGTGCGGATGAAAAGCAGGTGCAAAATCTCGGAGATACAGTACGTTAGCGCGCGCGCTCGCTCGAGGTTTTCATTCCGAGCTTTGTCGGGGATTGTTCTCACAGGCGCGATAGATAAAGAAAAACCTCATTGTTTACGAGGTACTTGTTAACTTTTCAGAATTCGCTATTACAATGCGCGTTATAAAACAATTGAAAATTTTCAGCGCTCAATGCCAGGATTAATGGCCAAAGTGACGTTTAAAAAAAGGCACGGTCTCTCGAGATCTGGAACGGTAATGAGCAGAGTACGCGCTCCAAGAGACACAGCAGTAACCTAATTGCAAAGTCCTGCTTTAAAACCATTATTAATATAGGAATGAAAAAATAGTAACGATATGAATAATAAGCTACGAGTCGAAGCGGTATTAAACAACCATGACGATGACAACGAAAATAGCTGACTAAGAGTCATTACGGTTGCAAGTTTGTAGCGCACGTGTAAATGAACCCCGCGTTTTGCAAACTCGTGTCAAACATGTCTTGGACGCGCGAAAACACACACAATCGGCTGTAATACACGCGTTTCGACTACGCGTACTATATGTACAAATGCTGCGTAAACGGAAAAGCGCCATGTGTACAAAAGTCTCAAAGCCAGTAAAACTTAATATATGCGTTGCTGCATTTACTTGAGCCACGCGCTCAAAATGCTCCAATTTATTCTAATTCAATTTTCCTTTATTTTGATTTAACACAAAACAAAAGCATTATCTTTTATAAGACGACATCCATATTGCGATGCAATGCTTAAGCTTTGTTATGAATTGAATCACGCCATTCCAAGTCATGCTCAGAATAAAAGCTAATCTCATCAGAATCATCCTGTCGAAAATTCTCTCAATGCGTATAAAAAGAATTGGACTTTTGTTTATTGCGAAAAAGCGTTGCGAGACACTGATGAATGATCAAATCGTTAGGTACTTCTTTGACACTTGTCGCACACACAGAAATCGAGGGGCAGTTTTTTTTTCATCATAGTACACGCTGTCGTTACTGTCGACAATGCAACAAAGTGAATGTCCGCGCGTTAACAATGCACTCAAAATTAATTGCAAAAATGAAGTTTAAACGTAAGCCTCGTGCGCAGAACTAGACCGAAAAAATAGCTGTTACACTTGTACAAATGGACTTGTGCGTCTGCACAGGCACGCAAAGCCGAGTCATCGGGTATCTCATCAATCGTTGCAAAGACGTCGACTAACCAGAGTAAATCACTCGTAGATGATGATACGTATCAATGGGTTTCACACGAAAATAATTGCTCAAACACGCACTTGGCACAGAGAATAAACGCTTACGTATACGTATAGAACACGTTCAATAGCACACAGATCACTTGTCACGGAGTCACGTTCAAATAAACAAATCGACACTTATATATCGCACGCGTTTTCACAGACACGCGCGCGCAACGGACAAAGAGCAGAAGGCGCGTAACATTATTATGCATTTACAGATATTCGAAATGTTGGTATTCGCACACGAGCACATGTGTACGTACTAATATACGTATATGGTATAAGGTGCGAGCATAAGAACGATAGAGAGACACGAGAGGAGTTAAGTGAGTTAAAGAGCAAGAGAGCGAGAGAGAGAGAGAGAGAGAGAAAGAGAGATAGATAAAGACGAGAAGAAAAAAGAAGGATATTAAATGTGCAAGCAGCAGCGAGCGCGAAGGTTCGCGTGTGCGCGGCCGCTGCTTGTAAACTGCTAGGTAGCACGTTTGCGTCTGCTTGCGCGCTCGTGTGCACGCTATATAGCACATGGAAGCAGCAGCAGCGTATATATTCTCCGCAGATCCACGCGCGCGCGCTCCTGCCGAGTTTCCATTGGCTTATTTTCCTGCCTGCCTTCGTCTGTATATATATATATACACACACCACGAGTACGCGCGTTACCTATGTATAAAGCTGCACCTATATACCTATGTGTATTATATATATATATACCTACATCAGCAGTAGCGGGCGTGCGCGCAAGCTGCTGCTGTTGCTAGCTGCTGATGCTGCTCCGAGTCGAGATGAATACGTCGAGCTCTCGCCTTATACATACGCTTTTAACAACCAGCTGATCGCAGCAGTAGACGCAGTCCAGACTTTTACTCGGCACGCGCTTATCCATTATGCCTCGCTTCTTTTTCTGCAGCTTCTCTCGACGACAATCATCTTTCTCGCTCTAACTTTTCGATGCCAAGAGCTTCGCTTTCGACAAATTAAATATCTCATGACGGCAAACGAAATTTGCGCTAATATGACGTCAGCGAGATTATTAAATAACTTACAAGCTCTCGACTCTTTTTGCATCTTGCTCTTTTTTTGCTCGAAAAAACATTTCAGGGACAAAAGATTCTTCCAAGCCAGATGAGTGTATCAAACTGACTTTTACTTTCGCTTTTTATAGGTAAAAAGCCAGGCAGCCGAGGCTCAGCAAATATACATACATTCTATAAGTATATGTGCAGTCGAGCTTGTTCGCGGTTATCGTTATTTTGGCATATCTGATCTTGCGCGCGATGCTGATGCTGCTTCTAACGTTTCGTGATTCCGTAATCTTTTTCATCTCGGCTGAAAAATCCCCGCTGAAATGTGCAGCAATTTTTTTACCTTATACCTGCCTACTTAGACAGTCTCGAGCTGATCGACGGCGTGTGAAGCAAGACTGGGAAAACTTTTTTTCCTTTTTTACACATTATGGGAAACGTTGGACCGATGAATCGTGAGTGCGAGCTTTTATAACCAATTCCGTAATAAATAAGTGTGAATTAGTCAATTACTGGTTACATAGCTTTTCAGATTTGCCAGCAATTTTCATTTAATAATTCTAATCAACTCCAGCGAACTTTAAAATAGAGTCACGGGCGATAAATCTTTGCACACGAGCGTGCCTCACCTTCTTCGCGCTTAATAACGCGCTGTAGTTTTCATGTACTTTATGCTTTTTTGATTGAAAAAAATCGATCGAGCGAACTACTTTATACGTTCGGGGAGCTTATAAGCGCTGCTGAATGTGCTAAAAAAATGCGAAAGGATCCAATAAAGTAGAAACCCGAGGATTGATTGCCAGAACTCGCATACAAGAACTGTAACGTTTACACGCCCTGCAAGCCACTGTGCTCCGAAACTGGGCCATTGTTGTACAATCAGTTAACTATTTTTTAGCCGTACCTGATCGCTACCGTGCTGATATTGTATTCAGGCTCGACAATTTGTGAAACAATCTAGCAGCGCACAAGAGAATTTTACATACAAGGCACATTTACCGTTTTCCATTTTACGTCATATAGTTTTTTAGCAAATCCAATGTAACGTCTGTCTTCATTGAATTTTTTAGCCTTGTTCGCGCGAGTTCGCAATAATCGGTGAAAAAAAAAGTTTTTTACATAATGCATCGTTATTCTCAATCAATTCTAATGATCTCACTCATCGGCGTGCAAAGTTGAACGAACTCCGAAAGCCGCGTAGCATACTGCTCAGGCAGGATACGCTCGGAGAGGAAAACTGCGCACAATGGGCGCGAGCGAACGAGTGAGAGTGAGCGAGAGAAAGAGAGGAATCATACTTTCCTGCGCGTCCGTGAACCTGATGAAAAAATCAAGATTGTGACGAGAGGTAATGCTGTGCTTGTATGGCATTCACATGCGCCACGTAGGAGAAAAGGTTGCGCGCGTTTGATATGCCTAGTTTTCTTCGGCTATAAATGCGCCGGACGATCTTGATTTTACGCCCCGTGAGCCGTTTAATAACGATCACGTATACTTTCAGTCATCTCATTTGAATGAATTTATCATCGCGTAGGTATCCAATTCGTTTCGAGTAAACACGTCATATACTTGAGCTTATGTTACATTGGAGCCGTATTTTCGTCTGTTTTGCTTTAACAAAGCTTTTGTATCGAAATATTTTTAAATTTCTCGAAGAATATAAGAACGAACCGTTAGTTAATTAAGCGAAAAACTAAAAGTGCCGTCGTAAATTACCCGCTGGTTCTAAATTTCTTTCATTTACTCTTTGAGTGTGGTATAAGTAAAAAATCGTTGATGAGTATATGTTTGGCGAGCTTTTTATCCGCAAGAGCTAGAAAAAGTAACGCGATAAGATGAAGAGAAAATTGGCTGCCGTCGGGGAGAAATATCCATACACATAACGTCTAAATTAATTGACCCGAAGAAAGCTTACATAACACAGGCGTGAGTCATTAATTCATTGTAACGGCTCGAGCGGGAATTAAAGCTAAACGAAGATAGCAATAGTTAGCAACGGTACATCGTTGCTCCATTGTTCTCGTACATTATTCGATATTCTTAGACATTTTTGACCATTTTTCTCGAGCAGTCGGAAAATTTTTTTAGATAGTCGTCATTGTCATAGACGCCTCAACTTCTTCTTTGGTTATTTGTTCTTTTTGTTTTGTTTGCAACTGTAGCTCACACGTGACCGTCGAGTGATTTATATGCGTGTGCGAGAGTGAAATAATGAAAGAAAACGTGCGTATGCGCGGCAGCAATTTATTTGATAAAGTTGATAAGCACGTCGCTTTGTCATGCCCCATCGTATGAACGTCGACGGATATATTAAATGTGTACTGGACGCGTTTACGATGATTATATAGAAAATCGATAAATTCCACTCATTCGGGTCAAGGTCAGCTTTAGGATAATTTCGTTGCTTCATATATAAAGGAGCATCGTATTGTTCTTGCAACTATTATTGGATTTTCCTTTTTTTCGTAAAGACAATGAAAAAGTCTATGGTCCTCTTGAACTTGGGTTGAATTCAAAACAAACCGACAAAACTTTATCGATATATATTTTTATACAAGTTGACAAAGCTCTAATATAACCAAAACAGCAAAAATTTCAGACAGTAAAAACCTTTTGTTGCAAAACTACCGATGCACTGATTATTTAGCCCACAAGATGCAAATTACTCCATAATAAATATGTGAGTGTGTTGCGCAATAATCTCGGACATTTTTGTATTTTCGCTGTCATAAAAAGTGTAGCATATGTAACTCCCCTCAATTGACATTTTGAAGTTGTTGCAGATTCAAACCGCTTAAAGCGTATGTATCGATATCCCTCGCACTGTATCTTGGTAAATCTCTTGCGACGAGTGACGACCGGTTCTCAGCGCTATCAATCTACGATCGAGCATCTGTATTTTGGCTTCAACGTAAAGAGGCCAATCACGTTCGAAACGCTTGGCTCGCTTACCTTCGTATATATACACGTGTGCGCGACTATACGAACACCTACATAGAAAATTAATTATTCGCTCTAAGAGCATTGTAAAAGAGCCATTTACAATGGTAGCAGTTGCATTTATACATCGGTAGCTTAATCGGCTAATTAATCGGTTAACTTGCGTGTATCTGTGTGTGTACATAGGTTGCTCGGCTGCTGAAACGTGCCGTATATTCTGCATCCAGCCAAACGGTTTCTCTTTTTCTCTATTCCAAGCCAAATCCATACGTGCTGATCTGCTTTGATGCGGCCATTTACGTGCTAACGTATACACACATGCATTCACGTGCTTACCTGTAGTATATGAGCATACACCTACTGGAGCACTGGGTTAGTATATATTGAATTGTTGCGAAAGTATAATACGTTCACCGAGTGATTTACGATCGTTTCAATGTATTTTATGTTGTTACTCGCGGTTTTGTGCGACGTGTATTACAAAATCAAAGCGTATAATAGCAAGTCATATTCTCCCTTCGAGTCGTTAAAAATCTTTTCTTTTTTTTTGCATGATTTTTTAATTTTTTATAAAGTGCCTAATGACACGAAAAACTTGAGCAGCTGCTTCGAAAAAAAGCGCACAAAGTATTTCACTGTTTTGATGGAAACAAAATTATGTATTTTCAAATAGTTGCAAAAAAGAACCAGATAATTTCCCGAGTAAACGTGCACAAAGTAAATAAAATACTTGCTCGGTATGTCCTACCGCGAAGCCGAGAACATGTACGCACGGCTGCGGAGTACGAAGCCCCGCAGGCTGTAACGAAGTGGGTAGAGTAGTGTCGGGGTGCCGCGAAACAACAACAAAAGCTTGCGCGGGAGAGCGAAACTACAGCGAGATAAAAACGCCCGGGCTCCGCTGGCTAACACGCGGCTTTAGCCACAGGCATGTTACGCTCTGCCCTCTCTTCCTTACATCAAAGGATTCAAAACCAGTCTAAATGTTAATCAACGAGAATAGAAGCGTTTCAGCGTAAGATGTAAAAATATTTTCTTCTCTACTTCTATTTTTTTTATGTTTTTGAGAAATTTTATCGATCGAAGCCGTTGAACGGTTCACTCTGCAGCAAACGATTTTGTAATACGCTCTGCGCTATGATAAATCAGACGGAAAGCTAATCTCGAGCTGGTAGCTACATAATCACAACAATAATTATAAGTTTAAGCTTTCACTTGCTCTCGCAGCTTTATACAAGTTCGATAATTAAAGCCGATCGCCATCATAAATGCACAGCCTCCCTCATTTTACAGTTTGCTTTCTCCGTTATATGTATACACATTTAACATTGTACACGTAAAACAAGTAATGTGTGCAAAACACCGCTGTGTGTATGTGTGTATGTGTGTACGGGTATAGGTATACGTAGATGTCGTGAAAGAAAATGGCACGAGAGGGAGAGAGAGACTTTCTTGCTGTATACGCTGCCGCTCGTGGGACACAATAATTGACCTTTTTTCGCTGTAGACATTAGATATTTTTTTCGCAATTAGCGCGCTAATCATGAATGTATCTTTTTTTTAAATCGTCGCTAAACGTAGGAAGTCATCGTATTAAAAACGAAACTTTAGACGTGCACGTTGGGGTGTCGTGATCAAAGTGGAAAATTATAAATCCATATCGCGATGCTGCAGGCGACCGACAGGTGAGAAAATCGACCCGTGACTGCATTATAAACCTTGGGCGATCTATTAGCAAATATCTTCGAGTGCACCTCTCGCAGAAACAAAGAAACACGAGCAGATAGCATAAAGAGCATATAAATCAACTCGAGTGTAACATCCCTTTACGAGACGCAGACGCGAGCTAACATGCGTGTAAACTTAGATTATTAAGATCTTATACGAGCGTCGATTGTTCAGCCGTTATATGTATCGATAACAACATCACTAACACGTACTCGCACTGCAACAATGAAAAGTTTAGATTTTTCAATCGTGATCACGCGAGTCCATGAAATAATCTATTAAGCGCATGTCATACACCAGTGTTAAACATGCGCCAAAAGATCTCGTGGGAATTCTGTGTGTGTATGCGAAACTTTCGGTTCGGTGCTCTCGACGTTCCGCGAACGTGCGCAAGACATTAAGTAGTCGAACAGCGTTGCAGTGGCAGTTGCGCCCAAAATCTCACCCCGAGAGTCCGAGTACACGTTGTATATGCACTCGCAGTGGTCTGGGACGTTGCGAGATCTAGCTTCTACCAAAGTTCGTTCGAGTTACGTCGGATCGTTACATTTGAAATGCCCAGGGAAACAAGTTGTAAAACGAGGAATGTGTGAACAGTAGCTGAAAAAATATACGAAACTCACCTGATAGTTGCCTCTCGGACTGCGATCGGGGCTGCTGTCGACTCTGAAAAAGAAAAAAAACGAGCGTAAGCTGATTAAAGTTAGTACGAAAGGTATCGTTGAAGCAACAATTTTTTTTTTCTACAGTTCTGGTTGCCAGTTTTCGATGGATGTAAATTAAAGCGCGCGAAAAGCTTATTAAATCAAGCATCTTTTGATCAATAGCCAAAGATTATCATTTGCGAAAGTTTATTTTTTCCAAATGTCAAACTGTGGCGATTTTTCAATTCTCTCAAAACTGTCGGCGCACAACGAATCGAACGTTTATAACGAGTTCATCGCCTGCAGGCCTAACCCGGTGAATGCATACGGAGAGTGAAAATATCTATCTTTGACAAGGGAGCTACGGAGCTGGACACGAGCTCGTACATACCATAACGTATCGTCGAAAATACGATTTACAGCAGAGCGATATAATTATTTTAAATGTCCTTATCCGAACAGTTTTTGAAATGCATAGTCGAAAATTTTCATCGACTTTGTTTGCACTTGACTGTATATTTTTATCCCATAAGTTGTATAATATAGCAACTACACGAGTCGTTGTTTGTATACGATGCATACAGTGTTTACACGTGTCTCCGGTGCAGGCGCGTTTGTGCGAAGAACTGCCCATAAATCAGATATATATATGCGTAACTAGTTTGAGCTTGCGTGGACGCATGTGGCTCTGATTCGATTATCGATCGAACTTACGAATAGCTATTTTCCGACTCGTGCAATTTTTGCAAGATGGAGCGCTTAACCGCTCAAGAATTCGAGTCATTGTTTACCCCAAGTAAGTATACGAAAAAATGAAAAAAATGAAAAAAAAAAAAAAAAATCAACGCCTCGCGAGAAAGCGTGCGAAAGTGCGCATCGATTAGAGAGTATTGTCAACGCGATTCTGAAATAAATAAATAGCCGATTCGTGTGTCGTACATTACGGCGGCGGTGGCATTCATTAGCAATTTACACGGCGAGAAAGAGAGGAAAAAGTACAAACGAGCTGCTGTTGCTGCTGCCGCTGCTGGTGCTGAATAACAATAGTTGCGTTTCGACATAGATAACGTATTTGGCCGAGTAAAGGTCGTCGTAGCTAGTGTATGATGTATGTGTGTGTGTGTGTGTGTGTTTTTATCTGATGATAAAATACAGCCGAGACTTTATAGAGCAGTATAACCGTTACTTTTATAGGGTACATATACCTACACTAGATCCTTTCTGTAATGTAATTCAGATACACCAAACACACACATACACTCACATGCACACACACACATATGCACTTACGGCAAGCATGTACATCAGCAGGCCGATACACGTGACATGAAAAGGAAAGGAAAGTTTTTGGTTGCTGCTCTACGCTCCAATGTCTATAGACAAGCCAAAAGGGATTGGTATCGCGAGCCCGAGTGCATTATCCGATGATTGAAGCGGCGACGAACATGCATGTAGGCTGTTAGCACACGATGTCCGTTACATGCGGGTGGCTTTTGCACCGCCAGCAAATATTTTCAGTGACTATAGGTTTTTGTTTTGTTCAACTTTCGTCGTCAACGATTTTGCCAGTTCATCTCGCGTCAGTTCCATACCCGCATCGAATGACTCGAAAACTCGTCATCGCTCAGTCGCTCCTCTTTTTTTCTTCTTCTTAAAGAATAACGTCGTGCAATTTTTTATTCAATATAATCCCTGAGACAACTGAGCAACTTTGATACAATTTTTATCAATTTTAAATACCGAGTGAATTATTAACGAGCAAAGTTTACCTCGCCATACGCTGTGTGCACACATTGACGCTCCCTAGATATAGGAGGATTTTGAAGCGGTCTGCAAAGAGGATCGTCCGTCCAAAGTTCCATCAAGCGGCTAATCAACAGCAGCGTCCGACGGCTTAAAAGCACGCCCGAGCGCATTTCTCGGCTTTGACCGCTCGCAGAACACCGATAACCTACTCAAACGCGCGCAAGACTCACAACGTATACACATTTTTCTCCGCTCTTTTCCTCCCTCGACTCGGCTCATAACTTTACTCTTACGACGTTGCTTCAAAACCTCGCTCGCAAAGTATACGCTACACCAGTCAAATGAATGTATATTAATAACAACAAACTTGATGGGTAATTCGAGAGCAGATTCATTTTAAAAGTGAAATGCATATGAGAGAGCATTAGCAGTTTTTTCGTTAGTTCGTGATTTTTCGCATTGCTTCCGAATGAGAGCATTTATAAAATAAAATGAACAAACATACATAATAGCTTGCATATCGATTTCTACGACTCGTGTATGCGTCTTATACATGAAAATTGCTCTCTTAACGGTGCCATTTTGGATAACAAATTGCTAATTACTTCATTCGATTACGTATCTTATCATTTTCATCTCGTACAAACACGCATTGGTAGCACTATTCGGAAAATACTTGTGGCTTGTAACGACGATCGTACACGTAATTATAATTGAATTGAGCGATTGGTAAAAAAGCACCGCGAAGCTATCTCTCTCGGAACGAGTGTGTGTGTTGGCCTTAGGTGGTTATTAGCGGTCGGCGGCTTCCGTTTTTCCCGAGGGCTCGATATTTATTAAAATTAAGTAGCTTTCGTAAAACAATGTACAAATGCGCTGATTTATATCGGTGCGCGTGGAACTAAAGCGGCCAAGTCAAATAATATTAATCGAGAGAAAGCGTGAAAAGTAACTCTTCTGTATTGGAAAAATGCTCATAATGCGGATTAAATGCCAATTGCACGGATTAGATTTCAAATTATGAAGCGAATTAAGATTTCTGATAAGTTGGCATCTATATGCGCGCGCGTGTATATAGACATCTATTTGGATTATAAGTGAGCAGGCACAATGATGTTACAGGTATTATATGCATATCAGATCTTCGTGCACATCTCTGCGATTGCAGCTGTGTACGTTATATGCATAATGTACTCTCTGGTGGCTACATATCCGCAAATGATGATGTAAATCACAAAGTGGAACGTTGACGTACGCCTTTCGTACTTACGCCGACTTAATGATGCACTTGTGTACAAATGAGCTACGTACACGATTGATATCTCAAGACGTTCGACACGTTTACATTATTACAGATGAGGAAAAAAACGCTTATGCGCGTGCCTGTTCTTTTTCTATCGCTGTATTTTTATTTTATCACGCCATAATAGCACAGGAAAAAGTTAATAATTTGCTTGAAGCTATAATTAAAGCGACACGTGGATGGTAAAAGGTTGGTGAATACTTGGTAACTGTATTTGCAGATGAGAAGCTTACACAGCTTCCTACGAGCGCTCGAACATTGTACCTATGTGAAAAGGGCTTTTAAACATTTACATGTGCAAAGCAGTCACAAGTTATACGACACGTATATACGCTTAAAATGCATCACGTGGATGGAGCAAAATGGCTATCGATCGGATGTTGCTCTGCTCGCGCGAGAGGCAGCATGCCACATTAATATAGTATAATACAGCCGCGTGCACATCTCATTGCGCTCGCTCTGTAAGCGTATAGAGCTGTATAGATCTGTGTGTGTATGTGAGGGAGAAGCGCGGGCAAAAAGTTTCTTTCTCTTTTGTTACACAACCTCGTTTAAATTTAGAACGCGCCTATGCAAGATGGAAGGATTTTATAATTAGAGCAGTTTTCCGATATTTTACATTGGCGACTATACTAGAGAGAGGTGTACAAAAAAGACAACCGATACTTTATACGTGCTATACTATATGTACGCTTGGAGCAAAAGTAACACATCTGTTTTTGATAAGTTGAAAAATTTAATGAACATTTTTCTTGATAGGTTTTCATTGCATAGAACGATATTCAACCTAGTTTGATTAAATTTCACTGGGAATTGAAACGGCTGAATGTTTGTCGCTGGTAGTTGAATTCATGAATGAAAGGGAAAACGGTTCGTTGGAACAGCAGCCGCAAGCTTATATTAGAGCAATTAACGAAATCAATTTCGGTCGGACTGGCACGTATTTAAAGTCTATTTAACGGGACGTTCGCGAACAGGGATCAAGTTGGCTGGCCGTTCTTTAATTCCATCAATTTGTTAGTAAAAAAATCGTAGTTTTTCGAAAACTTACCGAATTCTCGGTGTTTTCATTGTCAAGTGCGCTGGCTCCGTTGTCCAAAAAAGGTGCGCTCGTGCTCTTGCTAGGCAGCTCGATAACGCTCGGCTGAGTGATTCTCAGCTGCAGGCTCTCGGTCGACGGCGACGACAATGCTCGCAGAGTGGAAGACGCATTAGTCGCAACGAGCTCGTTGGAGCTCAACGAGCTACTGTTCGCGCTATTCGCCGATAAGAGACCTTTGACGTGCATTACAAATTAAAATTAGCCCAATCTCGTGTATTTTGCACTCGTATATAAAAGTACGCGACGACTTACCGAACGGTAAATTATCCGGCCTCGTCGAGGACGATCTCGCGCGGGGAAGCGAGTCGTCGTAACCGCTGCTACTGTCGCGTGCCTCGTGCTCCGCTTTCTTGTCTTCCTCCTGCGTTCGTGTTTGCGTGTGTACACTTTCTCGCTTTACCCAGACGTCGCTGCTCTGATATGGGAACTCTTGGCGCAATCCAAGTAACTTTGACGGACGTCGACGTATTCTTTCCCACGTCTCTTTGCAGTATCCGTCAGTGGGTAGATTTGTCGATTGGCACGCTTGAGCTGTAAAATCATGAAATAATATCATTCCTCACCTTTTTTTTCTATCGATTTAACTTATCGACTAAATACAAAAAAAAATTAGCTCTACTCACGTTTGGCAAGACGTCTTTCAGTACTTCTTGGAGGACTAGCGGTGCCAATTCCACTTTCTAACGGAGATGCCCGATCAGCGGCGTCCGGTGAAAGACTACCGGAAGAAATCTCGTCCATACTTTGTAAAGGATCTTGAGAGGAAGAAGAGGATCTGTTGTCATCGTCAACGGTGTTTTGCGGAGAAGCCGTGTTAATAATTGCGTCTTCTTGTAAAGATCTGGCATCTGTGCACGAATAAAGTCAAGCCAATTGTTACAGATGCTGCTACAATTTAACGCAAATGAAGTGTAGAATGTGACTTACCTTGGTGTGGGGAATCGCAATCACTTATCCAGGTAAAACTGGAACTTCTTGAAACTCCAGGAGAAGTTTGAGTAGCCATGTCCAGGCAAGGAAATCCTTCCGAAGGTGGACTCCTCGAACGGCTGGATGAACTTCCTCCAGTTAAACGAGTCAGCAGAGAATGGAACGAAAGCGGCAACTAAAAAATTATTTGTTATCTTGATCATTTCTTTTCTTTTAAACTTTATATTATTTAATCGGCTTCAAAAAGCTTACCGTTGAGGAGCCAACATTTTTATCGTCGTTTGTAACTCTTCTCGCGTCACGTACATCTTTTTCATTGGATGCTGAATCCGTTGAAATATTCCCAGCACTTGTATGTTTCACAATGCCATTGTGCAAAGTGCAATTTACTGCCACATCATTTTTGTGCTTGGATTTTCTCAATTCCACGGGACTCACGTTGATTGCGCCCTTGCTTGATTCGGACAACCTCTTAGCGCTGGCATCCGAATGCACTGAAATTGGCGACACTGCTCTGTTTTTCTTCAAAGAACTCCCTCTGTTACTAAAAGCATCATTTACCACCGGAGAAGCTTCAACAAGTATCGAGTCTGCGGAGGAATTTTGGTAAATCGACTGCTTGTTCTGCTTGCGCACGAGAAATTTAGAAAACGACGTGCGCTTGATTGCTGGAGGCGTACTAGGAGCTGAGTGAGACATGTTGTTTTCCAGCGATTGAAATCTTCCTGGTATCACCTCGTACAAGTGATCGATTTCACGATCACGAATTTCTTCGTAATCGGGCTCAACCTTTTCAGCGCTACGCGACTGCCTCTTGCTAGTTGCGCTAAACAATTTTGTTTTCTTTTTGGAACTGTGAGATGGTTGGGGAGGAAGCTGGGCTCCTGGTTCGTTGGTACCATTTTGTAGACCGGCGTAAAGCATCCGACTAGAGCGTGGCATAGGATCGGTCGACGGCTTGATCAATGGTGAACTCCTTTTTTCTTCTGACTGATTTTTCTTTGGCAGGTTATATTGTGCATTGCAAACCCTTGGTAGACTAGAATTCAGGTGTGCTCTTCGATTCAGACTGTCATTAGGCTCATCGTAATCGGAGCTGTTTCCGTTTCGCCAGTGTCCATTTCTAGACTCGTTTAAAATTTGATCTCTCGGTAAGGAATAATCCAAGTTCAACAAGCGATCATGAGAGTCGACGTTTTCAGGAGCTTTCGTTGATTTACTTCTCTCGTTGTCTTTGGTACTTCTTTCTTCCTCTTCGGAACTCTCGTTGCGTGCCAATCCGAGCTGATGGATGATTTCCTTATAACGTTTTTTCGGGTGATTTGCTGACTTTGAATTTTTTTGTGGACTTGGGGCGACTATTTCATTGATATCATAGGTGATCAGAGTACTCAACTCGTGCAAAATCTCTTCTGACCAGTTTAATTCCTTGTCGCACTCGTCTTGTCTGCGTTGCTCACTGCTGCCGCTATCCTCGCTGTCTGTTCGTAGAGAGTCGACGAGTGAATCGTTCAGATCATCTGTTGAATTTTGGATTTCCAGTGGAACAATTAAAGGTGACGGTGGATCATGATAGGATGTTTGAAGCGCAAGCTGGTTTTTGAATATTATTTCACTGATTTCCGCCTGTGAACAATAGGAAAATTGACATTAGTTTGAGTACTTGATATTTGCCAACTTTAAATTAAAAAATTTTGGTATCAGAAGCAAAATAAATCATATAAATTTATAAGGAAAAGAATAGGCTTTAATTTCAGATTTGAAATTACTCAACGGTCAAATCTTAGTAATTTAAAAAAATAAATCTAATGATATTTTTATTAAAACGTTTGTCTGGAAAATTTTAGATTATAAATTGTTCAGCTATTAGCCTTCCCTGCGCTCAGGCCTTAAACTACACCGTCCCAAAATGTGTTACTTATGGCACTTGTACTCGTAAAATTACTTTTTTCGGTATTGCAAAATTAATGAAAAGTGGGTGTTCATCGCTATACTATCATGTGTTTTCCGTCATCAGTACAATTTTTAAGAACATGCGAATTATAAGGATGTTTAAATTGCATTTGAGATACGTTCGATGGAGCTAATATTCTATAATATTCATATTAATCAATGCTTATAGAGGTAGAGGTCAATCGTTATACTGTCCAATTTTTGACAAATACACAATTAAATTATCGGTTATTATTAGTGAAGGAGATTAGAAACACGCCTCGCCGAGATATGCCACGCGATATTTGGACTGTGATTGATGGTTGGCGGTGAGTATGAGCTGAGGCATAATTGAAATAGAGATTGGCTGAGGTGAGATTGGCCTTGGGATTTTCAAGAGCTGCCGGATAAAGAGATGTTTCATATCTCCAGCCATGCGATACTATAGTGCTCTATTGGCGATCGTTCAAGATGACGTATCGCACGTGAACTTTTGAAGGCACCACATTAAACGATTCCAGATGCGATAAGAAGCGAAATGCTTCTAACAGCGATTGATTTTCTCTTTAGTATAAATGATAGGTAACACCTAATTTGAATCAGCGAACAATAATAATTCATAGCTTTTCTGTAAGTAAAGCTCGAAGTGCAACACATTATAACCCTTTCTAATGGACGCATAGGTTTGAAACTATCTTCGCAGCGTAACATAAATTGCTTTTCGTATCTAAGAAAAAGTTGCACTTAATCATTCATTAAAATCGCCTATGGCAAGCACAAGTCGTCTTGCTAATAACGGAAGCGTCTGTAAAAAAAATAACTATCAAAATTAAATTACTGCGTGAAGTTTTTTATGAAAAAGTTTGACCTTAATAAACTGCGAAATAGTGAATGTCAAGCATCCGTTATGCTAGATTGAAAATTGAAATTTTATTATTCCTTTTTGCGCTGTTTTGCGCGTACCGGTGCGTTTGCCATGGGGCACTTGCGCGATATAAATTCGTTCTCGTTACGTCTGTGAGTTTTCATAGAGAAGAAAGTCGTTATTTATGTAGATGGATCGAGCAGAGCATAGCTAAATTGTCTTGTCGTTGTTACTAATCTATCAAATTGTTCATTTTGTAACGATTCTACGTTTACCAAGTTTTCCAACAATTAATTTCGCAACGATGATTTTTTACCCTTAATTTGTTTCGTGAGACCAGTCGCATTTTGAACGTGAGCTAATTATGCGAGTTATTATGTACCATTAAATTTAAGAACGTTAAAAGTGTAATTGAAATGATATATGTTAAGATGTATTTTAGCAAAAGTCAAATCGAATGACATAAAATTTTTATAGTTTGTACAATACTTTGACTTAGCCTCGTTAATTCAAATTGCTTTAAACATGAGGCATATTTCAAATACTGTTTTTAAGGTGAGCTTCGAAAGAGGTTACAGTAAATAAGTCAAATGATTCAAAGCTTTAAGGAACAATTGACCATAAAAAACCATGCATGCACAACAGTTGAATTTGTTATACAAAAAACTCAAGCTGCTTAGTGCATGTTCGAGAAAACAATGGATCTTTATGATAATAAAAAATAGTACTGTCATGGGTTGTACATGATGTGTTATTATTGTACGGAATGACCCTTAACTGAACATTGCATCGTGTTGCGAAAATATCATTAAAAAACTTGAGTGGCAATAATCGTTGGTATAAGATTCTTTTTTAGAGATGTACTCTCCAATGTAAAGTTTTTTCCTATAAATTACAAATTAGACGACCTATGATTTCCACTTTTGGGATGTATGCATTGATGAGATTAATTTTCTGAATTAAAAACATTTTTTAACACGAATGTAGCTCAGTCAAAAAATAACAATGATCGCTAATTAGTCGTATAACAAAAATGAAATTGAAATAAAATTGTGCTACGCAGAAAACTTTTTTCTCGTTTTGAAATGTGAAACGTTGGCTAACGATTCTTCATAAAACCAAAAAGAAACATGCCGAGCGAGATTAGAATCTTCTTCACGTAATTTTCTATCCAGCCTTATCCATCTTCATCTTTTTACTCTGCCGACGTGTGCGAAACAAATTTCCATTCTAATCAGTTACATAGCAGCGTCAACTTTCAAATCTGCGCTCAAAAATAAAGACAGAAGCTAAAAGTTTTATTTGACTGTACGCAACCGCACAGCATTCGCATTTTACATCTGCAGCACACGCATGGAGCAATCGTTAACTAATTTAATCGCGCGCGAATTAATTGCAAGCTTGGAGGCGAAAGTGACCTTTGACTGCTACATCTATACAATTAAATGTGGACATGTGCGTGAGATGTTAACAATTTCTCTTCAAGACATCAAAAGCGCGCAAAATACAGAAGCGTCGTTTTCTTGCTTACGCTTGCCTCGCGCAAATGAACGATGATTAATCGCGCAGCGTATTATATAGTACATCCTACACACAGGCCGAGCATTGACCGACAAAAAATTTCTGTGCGCACGAGCATGGCTTGGAAGTCTTAGTTGTCGAAGAATTGAATGAAAGACTATGTTATAAAGCGATAATGATGGCGTCTTCCCTATCACGATTTTCATCGTCGCTGTTTTTTCCTTTCTTTTACACTATATGTAGTTGTAAAAGCACATAGGTTTCTTTGTTACGAAGAATATGAAATGTATAAGTAAATCCATGTGATTCTAAAGGAAAGGCCAACTTTGCATAATTAGATTTTGATATATTTTACTATTTACAGTTGATAAAAAAATTTTAACCTTCGACCGATTAAGTTATAGTTTTACAAGATTCCAGCTCTATCTAAATGATGACTATTATGTGAGCATTCACTATGTAATTCCAAAGCTCTTAAATACAATCACTGTTTTTAAAATTAATCGAGTGAAAACTTTGGGACGTGATAATTATTGGGCGATAAAACTCTACTGCACTTTGCAACGTTTATTGGTGCTTAATTTTTATCTAATTAAATTAAACACTCAAGATGCTTTTAACCGCCTACGCCAGAAACATAATATTTTATTGTAATATTCATTTGTAGACGTATTATTGCAGAGGTACATTACACTCGTGCGTATCAAATATCTCTAACGCAACACCCATTGAGTTATCACAAAGCTCAAAAGCCGTACGTTACATTGTTAATGGCCAATAAAGAGTTATTTCATAACTCAGCAAATAAAAAAAGCCTCTAATGTGCTTATGAATGTCACGCATCTTACGTTTTCATTAATTTTTCAGCGCTAAAGTGCGCACATTAGAACTATTAACACACTCGGCACGTATTATTATAAAACGTGAGCCGACAGCGACGGCGACGTGCCGCCGTGGAGCGGGATGCATACTCATACGTGTGTGCATTTTTCAAAGAATGAGAGAGAGAGAAAAAAATTTATATGACTCGCAGCTTATATAGCCGCGTTATATATTGCAAAAATGAAACAAAACGTTATTATCATCATCGGTTCTGCTGAGCTGCAAAATTCAATTTTGCATTAGGTAATGTGCCGCGCGAGCTGCGGGCGAGATCGTAAACAAGACACGGTATACGTACATGAGATGTAGCTGAAGATGTAAGTACCAACTAGAGAAAACGCTTGGGAAGCGATAATTTTTGATAAAAAAGTAAATACTTCGTTGAGCCCGAGTTGATTTAGAGAATTCATACTCTACTCGACGCTCATGGGCGTAATGAAATTTTCTCGAGAGCGATCTTGATTTTTTCACAAAATTGAACTGGAAGGGGAATTTTCGTAAACGCCAAGTATATTACAATGTGTAATTAAAAACTTATTAACATTAAATAACTCATCCTCATAGGTTGATTGATCTGTAAATAGCTAATAAAATTCTTATTGAAAAATAATCTTCCGTTCTGTGTATTGATTTTAGCACTCGATAATTACGTTGTTATGTTTACACTTTACTAATGCGAATGAATATGCTTCATTTGTTGTAAGTATTTATTGAAGAAAAAACGTGTATTTTTTCATAAGAAAACACGCATTAAATCTGTTGGAAATTTAATGAAATGTCTTCTTGCCCTCTTTTTTCACATTTATTAATGAGGATTTCGAATATAAAACATGACATGATAATATGAACAGAGTCTGAGATCGATAAAAAAACGATGTTTAAAATAAAAGCAAAATTAGCGTGTACAAATGTGTGTATCAAAGATTGTTTTATCTGAATCTCGGACTCACGCCGAAACTTCATTAAAGTTAGAAAGTCTTATGTGAACAGCTTCTGAAAAGGTTAATGCGAATAAAAAATTGCGGTTGCAGCTCTGCATACAATCAAGCCCCTACCACTGGCGACACATTTTTCCGGACACGCGAGGGCAGCTAATGGCAGAGTCACGGAAAATACATTGTAACTGTAAAGTTGCTGATATATACGTGGATAACGAGAAGTCAAGTTATACGGGATGATGTCCGTGAAAGGAAAAGTTCATTTTAAAGACGAAAACTTGAGTTTTACAATACGCACACTGCATGTAAAATTTTCGGTTGATATAAATCAAAGACTCTATGAGTCGTCTATTATGTCTACTATTTAGATTAAAAGTGTAAGTGAGCCAATAATTTTTTGCAGTCGTACACATTGAAATCCGATTTTTTTTTTCGTAAAGACAGACTATGTATATGAATTTGCAAAAGTTATTGTGACAGCATAGTTATAAACTCAATTTCAATTCAGTCTGTTAGACGCATCATAACAAGTCGATAAAAAACGTAACGTATGTTTATGCGCGCACGCGGACGAGAAATGCTGACGACGACACACTTACTTTCAGTATTATTTATGATGCAACAAAGTTATCATGGTACATCGACCTATCCTGCTACAGTCCTGATCATCATTTTTTGCCTTCGCATTGCCGTACATTTCGTTATTATGATTATTATTTATATTTTTAAAATTTTTTTCTCCGTGAAAATTATCGCTAATGAAAATCTCAGAGAGTGAGTCGTCTAATTTACGCAAGTATGTGCATACATTGATTATTCGATATATTCAAGAAAAACAAACGCTCCAACTCATTCGTGTTTTAAATCATCAATTAAAGATGCTGCGATAGAATATCAAAGAAGCATATACATTTTTGCTTTCATGCTGTTTTACACGGTGGTGGTCTACTTATTTGTTTTTCAACAGTTTTCTAACCGCGTATATAATAAATTCAAGCGGTCTGAACAATAAGCGCAAGAACTAAACGAGTATTTTACTTTGTAGTGATGATCATTAAGAGTTCTAGCTGTAGGTTTGAGATTTCAATTTTTCTTGTGACACTTATGACATTTCATGATCGAAAGTCAAGATTTGACATATCAGCGAATAGCGACACTAGCGAATGCATAACTCACAAACCACTTTTCACACCTCCTCTAAACTCGTCCCTTTGGTATAAAAAAAAATTTGACCGTCAATATGCAAACACGAACCTGCAGAAAAAACGCTTCAAAAATTAATTGACAAATGCACTTTCAGAAAGATCAGAATGTGATGGCGTGTAGCACGCGTGTGTATATGAAAGCAGTAGGCATTCGTTTAGCGTGCGTCGATTCCTCGATGAAGTAAGAAACTATAGGTTACGGGCGCTGGCACAGAAGTGGTAACGGACAAGTGCAACGTTCCTCGCCAACGCACTGCTGGCCTTTTTCGTCTTGTTGTTTATAATGCCAATGCGTGCGAAGGACTTTGCAATTGACAGAAAGAGAAAGAGAGATAGAGAAAGGAAGTGCACGTATAAGCATTGAGCTGCGAGAATCGATGAGTTGAAATTAAATGGCTACTTAGTTAAAGTTCAATGAATGAAACAAAGTTGGTTTGTAGTTAACGTTCCAAGCATAGCTTACATGCTCTCAAATCTATGAAGTGATAATAAACTGAACATATAAAAATATCACGTTTATAATTCTCTCCATCTCAAAGAATACATTCGTTTGCTAATGTTATTTTTAATTTCATGCGTAAAATTATACTTTTCATTAAAAAAAAGTAAATTACACAACGGTTTCCTTTGTATTAATATCACCCATACTACGCGTATGCGTGCGCGTGTTTTTGTAGCCGTATACCAGCAGTTGCTAAGCATAAATCACCCTGATTGCGTCTTTTAGCTCTCGAACACCTGCAGGTATTAGTATAATTGCAACAATCTCGATAACACTTTTGCACAAAGACATATTTGTCAATAATACCGGATAAGTTCCCCAACAATATTGGCTTTTTGTACCCAAATAAAATTACATTGATTTTTGCGGTATTTTTGAAAAAGGATCTATTTAATGTAAATATATATAATTTCATTTTATCAGACTCAAACCGTTTAAAAATAATACAAATAAATAATTACATCGATGTTTTATTATGTGAGCACTAAATATAACAATTATATTCATATAAAAAATAATCAATATGCACCATTATCATAATAATACCCTACAAATATCGAAAAATCGTAAACTAGCATAACAACATACTTTTTGAAACTTTAAATAGCGAACAAACTTTCTCACGGTATCGCGATCGCCCCGAACTGTATTACAATGCATAAACCTAAGCGTGTAACATATCAGTGAGCCACATTTGAATAACTCGTGTTTCGATTTTTGCCGACCATCATCTTTTCTAATACATTATTTTTGTTTACTTCTGCACGTGTTTAAATACATGCGCACGCAAAACCAACGTTATTTCCTAGGAACCATAAACGGTTGGCAGAATTTCGATGATAGGTATGGGTTTTTTGAATAAGCAAGCACAGTTATCAAGATATTGTACACTTGGCTAAAACATTGAAAAATAAAAATTATTTTAAACTTCAATTCATATTTTCAATGTATTTAGAAAACGCTTATTATAAGTATGGTATACGAACAATTGAGGAGCTACAAATGATTCAATGTCAGTTGCCCTTTAACGATTCAATTCTTTATCGAAAGATGTGATATGAGATGGTTTCGTAAACAAACTGAGCTACATGTCTGAAGAAACATAAAAGAGAAGGAAAAATTTGCAAAATTATTGAATGAAATTTTTTTCAATTTTAAGGTACCTTTGAACTCCTACATTTTTTGCATGAAAAAACGTAGAGCGTATAAAGCTTTACTTTTGTCGATACGGCTTGATGAAAAAACGAGCTTGTGCAAAAGGAAGTAAATTGCATTGGGATCCAGAAGTAAATTTCCAGCTTTGTTCGCTTTCTCTTCGTGACGAGCAAGTGCAAATGTTCTTTTGTAAAATCTAGGAAAACTCGATATTCTATAAAAATTGACAAAAAATATATTTTGTGTTTGCGTTAGCTACTGGATACAAGATCAACTTTGAGATTAGCATATCTTGCGCTTGGAGTCGCGCTTAATACCTCGACTTTTAAGGATATGCAAGGTCAATCATCTAAAGCGCAATTTGCATACGTGAGAAATCCACGAGTAATACGGAGACTGGATTATGCTAAACTTTCGAGCGAAAACACGGCGTTACGCGATGAACATGGAAAATCGTTTAATACTTGTGAAAAAAAGAGGGAAAATAGGTTTGAAAAACGCAAGCAAATAAGTTTCAAACGACGTGTGGGTTAATTCGTCAAGTATAAAAATAAAAGTCAAAATTCTCACAACAAACTTAAATTCTCACGTGTACTATGCGTACGGAGTTCACAAATTTGTTTAAAATTTTTTTTATAAACCTTGTAAAAGTTTGCTGCATAGGAGTGTACTGTAAAAGTGACTCGCATGAATTGACGTTTAAGAAACTAATTGAAAACTTTGATGTGCATATTTATGATCTCTATGCAGCATGTATCAACTAGCAGTCTAGATTCGTAATTAAATCTAAAGTTCAATCTCGGTAATCAAGAACTTTTAACCATGATGTACAGTCAAATCTTGCGTGTATGTCTAAGATACTTTGATGAAAGTTTTCGTTTAACTCTGAAAATGCTTGTTTTAACTATGCAAATCGCGAAACAGCAATATTTTCTTTAAGTTAAACTTAGTACCTTCTTATTACAACAGTAAGAATTGAAAAAATAATCGTTTTTATGTGATACTGATATGTTGCATAGGTCAAACGTCCGGTTCACTCTTTTAGCGATCGTGGCTACGTAAAAATATACCGTCCAAGATAAACGAGACATTAACATTACTCTACGAGACTTGATCAAATACCCGAAGGTATAAAAGTTAAGATAATGAATTATTTCAAATTATTTTTGTAAACTGAAAGTATAGCTTTAGAAATAATGGCAATAAGAGAATAGCCATAAGAGTCTTGTCTTTCGTACCGAACGAAGCAAACTATGTTTTTTATAGATTTTTATAATTGGTTTAAAATTCAATGGAAATAATCAATAAATGAGACCACACGTGGTTTTACTTTTTAAATGCATAAAATTAGAATATTGTGGACTTACGTTAGACAGTAAGCTGCACTTGATTCTTTCAAGCTTACGTACATCGGCTCGGAATAATAAATTGTTAATGCACAAAACAATACCTTAATAAAAATTATTCGTCTTTTCTCAGGAAAATCAGCATTAGTTACGTGTTCGAGGACAGAGAAAACTTGGCACTCGCATACCGTTGCCCAACATTATATTTATTGTCTCAACGGCGCGTGAGCTTATTGTCTTCGTGCGACAAGCCCTCGCAACGATGAACCCGGAAAAAAATCTGCTTATAAGTAAGTGTCTATTATACATGCCTAGTTGACAACAACGGCAGGAGCAGCGGCGGCAGCAGCAGAGCCGCAAGAATGAAAAAGCCAAGTGAGCTTAACCAGTGAAAGGATATTGAGCATAAATCGACGCGTAATATATAAGATATGCACAGAAGAAAAAGGTGAGCGGTATGCACACTAGACATGTATAGAATGTATGGAGGGAGACGAAAAAAGCCTTCAACTTTTCCACCCGCATTTATAGAGAAAATTTCGCAAAAAATGGCATCAGCTAGCTAGTCATGCTATGTTAGATAATTGCCGATTTTATCCCGGATCTCTCTGCGGCTCTTTCTCTCTCTCTCTCTCTCTTTCTCTCATAATGCTGATTACAATCGTTTATCGGGCGCTTAAATCGACATGTATAAATAAGGCGCGCATCGATGACCTCTCGCCGATACATAGCCATTTGCGCCTGCTGGAATAATTATTATTATTACTCACTAACAATGCGTGCGCTTACGTTCAGTATCATTTCTTCATTCTCAATTTCGAGCGCTCAGGTGAGAATATTCATAGTCCATTTCAATTCGTTGCATTTCGCTAAAAAAGCACGTTCATAAACCGCATGTATATTTTCCATCTCTCGAAGAACATCTTTATTTGGCATCGACACGTTATGTACTGGTATTTTCTGTATAATCCAAAAACACATGGTTTTCTCGCGTTCAAGACGAAAATCAACACGACTCGATCGTGAAAATGTTTTCATGTATACACGCGGTGCCACACAGTCGAATGTCCCTTTCGAATCCAATACGTACACACGATTCAACAGCGCAACTTGTGTGCACACGTGCGAGCGAATAAATCGACAAGCTCTCGTGATCTACGGTTGATCGTCTCGCAAGCAATGTTCAATGCAGAGCTCGAGAGAACAAGAAAAGAAAGAGCTGAATGCAGCCTCGCTATATTACGATCTCATTGTTTTCTTGCTCGCATGAGGATTGTAATTCTTCGGCAAAAACTGAAGCTCGGTTATAATTTTTTGTCACGCAGGGTCCTTTCGTACGATTCCGCCACTCGCTGGTCAAACGAATTTCACCTGCGAAATTCATTAGAGCCAGATTTTTAAAATATATTATTTTGCATGCGAGCTCGAGCGGGTTTTAATAAAAGGAGAAAGTCTGAATCGGGGTTGCTGGTCTTGTGCTCTTTAACTTCTTCGCGGATTTCCATAATCTTCGTTCACAATATGCGCCTAAAGGTACTGCTTCCGTTGTTGCTGCTGCTTTCGACGATCTCATATTATACGACCTTTTTACAGTTAGAAATTGGTAGCGCGCGAGGAAAATATTTTTTATTTACGTGTATCTTGATCGTTTCACCATATATGAAATATGTTTTTAAAAAGTTATACACGATTCAAGTAGAAGAAAAAGTATAAAATCAATGGATACTCTTGTGCAGGGCAAATAAGCATCGATTCCATCAAGTATCGAAAACCTACAGAATTTCTTATAACGTACGAAAAATTTCAAATAAACATAGAAAAATAAAAAAATTAACGTGTATTTTTTTCGTTCTCCTCACTCAAAGAGTATACAAGTACTAGTATTTAATTTAAAAATATATACTCCGAGTTTATATATATTTATTTGATAAAAAATTGTACAAGTCTATACTTTTCTCTCACATGCATATAAAATGTAATTAAAATATCTGTTTGCGTGTACAAAAAAAAGCAACACAACACTCACACTCGGTGTGTCAACTGAATGATTTATGAGTTGACTGATTGATACCGAAAGAACCGCGACGGCAGCGACGGCAACAGTAGCAGGGTTATGTTATAAGCTCGCGGGTATGCGAGGCGCGTGCATTAATGAATGATCGACGTGTGTATACAAGTGCGAGAGATGAGAAACTATCTATATATTTATCCTCTGTAAAGCGCCCGCAAACGCACTCGCCCCTGTTTGCGTGTGTGTGTGTGTGTGTGCGCGCGTTCAGCGCGGAAGCTCGTTTTTAGCTCCGCGACTTTGGGACCGCTTCGTTTCTCTATGCTCGTAATTGCAGGCGTTTCATCGGTTCGTTTGCCGCCTGCATTATTATCCTAAAAGGACGTTTTGTTTCTGCGTGAATTATGATTATGTTGATTTTCCGATGAAAACTGTTGCATGCCAACCAGCTGTATTAAAATTGGACAGATTTCACAATAACTCAAGACGATGTCCATACAAAAATTCCTCTATCGAAAGATACGGCATCAACTGCAACTTTTTGCCCGAGGAGCTGCATGAAAGAGAGAAGTTTAAGTTTACGTGTGTCAATGTTACATTTTTTGTCCAGTTCCCTTGAGTGAATATTTTATTAATTGACTGTTAATTCTACCGAGCTCAATCTCATTAAGAGAAACACTCTCGAGTTTTTTTTATTCGTGCATGGCTAGAGGCGTACGTACACATGGAACATGTGAGCCAGTATATGTACATTAATTACGCGACCCTGTAACGATTCAAGAACTATTGAAGAGCAACTTTAACAAAAAAATATATTTCTTGTCAAAAGTTTGTTTATACAATCGAAGAAAAATATTCGTACTTCACGGACACGAAAAAGTTAGTATACAGTCAGATAGGCTGGCACATTCGCTCTTTTATTTATATAAGTCGCTGACGATTGAAAGTGCAGAAAAACGAGGCTGTTACGGAGCTTCTCGTAATTATTTCTCGAGAAGTCTAACAATACTTGCACTATATTTTTTGATAGCTAAATAATGTCTGTAGATGGAGAAAGTAAAAGTTAGAATGCTCGTGAGATACAGTTAAGTACTTTTTATGTTGACTTATTTTTGTGAGGTTTCTTCTTTATTCTCTTATTTCATCCACTCTGAATTTAATTTGAGCGTGATAACATCGTACTTTATACCTTCAATTTTTCATTTATTATTAGCAGCTATAATTTGTGCATCACCACTATCACCATCTGTGTCTATTGTCATAGTAAAACTATTATTAACTGCGTTCTTTAGTACTAGAGTAATATGCTCTTTTTCGCTTTGTGACTTTAGAGCATTGCCTACCTGCCAACGAGCCGTTATCAACTTAAATTAAGTATAGAGCTTATTAAATTACTAAAACTACTAACACAGGTGGTTTTTCTCATATATCTGGAAAAATTTTAATTTCGTGATCTACGGCGCTTCTTGCCAACACTGTTGCAAATACCGATATAAAAGTAGTATCTGTGGCACTTGCAATAATGAACATTTTTGTACAGATAGAAAAAAGTACTCTAAGTAACACATTCTTTCCTTCAAATCACGTAGAAATATCTCATCAATGTTAGATTTTTTTTTAGATACTTGACAATGTCTTGTGCGACTTTTTTTATTTTTCGATCACTTATATTCCTTATTTCACTTTATAAAAGAGACGAACAATGGATATCTACCGATGTAGAAATTAATGATAACAAATTCCAAACTTTAATGAATTTTCAATATCGAGCAATTGCACCAAATCACTATAAAAATATTTAAGTAGAATATATTATGGTTTATTGGTCATTTATTTTGAGCTTTGATTCGCTTCAATTGCAACAGCTAGCGACATCTTTGGAAATGTTACAGAACTTGCACGCTGAGCATTATTTCATTCCTTTCACCAGGCGTTGGTAAGTGGAATTTCTGTAAAATTCACTTTGGAGTTACAGTAATTTCAAAATTATTACGACCAGCAAATTCAACAAATACTAAAAAATGATATTGAAATTTGAAAAAATGGTATCAATAATTAGAATCTATGAAATGACTTTTGTTAGTTAAAATCATAAATTTACACTTGCAGAGATTCGCCGACTTGAATAAGAAATATAAATCAAAAAAGTTTCGTTACAGGATCCACCCGACTGTAAAGAATATCTTGTTGCATTAAAAGCGATAAGCTCACGTTTTATTCTAATTCTACATCTATCGTTCATTTTATGCTTTCTAAATATAATGTATTCGCTCTAGAGTTAACATTTGTAATAATCATTTATTATGCAATATTTATTTGGTTGAAAATAAATTCTCATATTAGTAATCAGTGATTATATTTATTTGCGCCTTATACCGGATGAAAAAAATTTATCACCTGCTTTTCAAATTAACAAATTCTCTTTAATTAAATAATTTTCCAGAACTCCTTGTCTGGTTAGAATATAATAGAGATAGAATCAGTTGTAAAGTTTTTTGTCATAATTCACTAATATTTAAAGCTCAAGCTTCTATTACACTACTGATGCTAATTGTGTATACTTTTTACAGCAAAAATAAATAGATCGTTTACATCTAAAATATATATATTGTGCTAAACAATTTTAGACAAGGTTGCTATATTTAATTAGAACGATTAAATATTTTTCATTGGTTACTGATACATGTATAAAATAACGTTTTCTCGACATGTTTTTCTTTATTTTAGTATTCAAAAGATAAATTGAAATCGCAGTACTTTTTTTGAAGGTACGCATTAACCCATTAGCGCCCGGACGGACATTTTTTTAAACTGAACTTTAGGCAAATATCTTTACTATTCAGAATTTTGCTAAAAATTAACGAGTTCATGTTTCTAACGGGAAATTTAATGCCCTTTTTGAATATGGCTTCAAAATTAATCTTAAAATTATTGTTCAAAAGCTATAAAAAATTGAAAAAAAAAACACGAATTAAAAAATAAAATCGTCTTCAACTCGAATTTTGAAACAGAAATAGGCTTGATAAATAGGTCCCGAGCACATTAAAGGTGTCCATGGGATGTAAACTGAAAAGCCCAATATCCATAATATTGGAATTGGACATTTTTCATAAAAAAATGGCGCTTCGTAGAAAAAAGACCGTATATGAGCTAAACCAATTTTTTTACATGACAAGGATGCATCTAGGAAAAAAA